>JAHKKF010536294.1:13048-24459 GCA_019740295.1 Labeo calbasu
TAAAACAACACCCTTTTTACCTTGCCAAAATCAGCTCTGCAAAAATCATCCTGTTCTGGTCGAGGCTGCTTTAAATGTTAATGAGCTCTGATCGCCCCACCCCTCTCTTCTCTATGTGGAGTGACAAGCCTGTTTGCTGTAACCACGTTTAGCTTAGGAAAGCTTTAGCACGTTATTAGACAGATGATTATAGAGATTCATAAAAAAATGAGGTAGGTGAAGCTGGATCACGAATGATTTGCACGAACATAGACGCATTTATGTAGATCGGGAGGCGCATTCCTTTCACAAGCTAATGTAATCCACTGCATCTTCAGCGGCTTGGATGTCGGGAGTAAATGACGACCACTATGTTCATTATTACATCCAGCAACACAACACCTCAATCGCTCAATCTGAGATATTCTTGTCTAACCAACATCCCTGCTCTGGCATTGAAACAATGGAGGTTGGACTGTTACAGCTGATCTGAGGTAAGACTCTTATGTCAATCAACTGTCCTGGGCTGTTTTTATGCATGTGTTGTTACATTTAGTTTTGACCAGCATAAGGCGTTTTTAGCTTTGAAACAGTGAATAACTTTACAACAAACAGGGTGTGCTTTCTGCCGTCTCGGTCTCTGTCAACTTGAGTGCAAAGCTTCGAAACTCCGAGTATACTTTCCTCACAGACATGAAAATATATCTATAGAGAGTGAAATGTCTACTTTCAAATGAACCAATTCAAATAGAAAACAAATATTCCCAGATTATGTAATCCATATGAAATGTGCATACAGCAGTGTTAATTTCATCAATGAAGAGGACGACGAACAAATACTGGTCAACGAACATTTTTTCTGTGATGAAGAAAAGACACTGACGAGCTAAAACTAATATCTGATGATAAAAAGTATGACGACACTTATCCCGCCTCTTCGTTAACAAGACCACACCAGACGAGAATGTTATTTGAGGACTACTGATATTGAAAATACATCCTATAGGCTAACTGTCCTTTTTCAAAATGTGCCTCTCTTTGATTAGATTCCAATTGGATAAGGGGCGCTTGCATGTCTAGTCTCAGCATGGAAGTCATAATGGAAAGATAGGCTCCCAAAACGAGAACTTGCGATCTGAAACAATGGCCTCAGCACCTTAAGGGTTAGGGATACAATCGCCAGATGTCCCGTTTTCCCCGGTAGTCACATTCGTTGTCGATTAACTTTTAGTTAGTGATGGCGGGATAGGCGGAATCGCGCTGATAGACAAACACAGAAGTGCTCTCTCTCCCACAGGCTCCACTTCTTCTGTTCTCAGACAGCCTGTGATCAGTTCTCAGTGCTCAAACGCATACACAGTAGTCCAAATGTGAGTATTTCACGTAAATGATGTAAGTTATGGCTTAAGTGAATGTAAACAGGTGGGTAAAAACGGAATGTCAGTATTACATGCGTCCCTTCCGTCTTAAAGGGACAGCATTTCTAATTAAATACCTATCTGTCATGAATGTTAACCAAAAGATGTTAAATAAATGTATAGCCTACATGTTAATTAAATTTACTGTATCTGAAAAAGTATCAGCGTATCTGTCTGATTATGTATATATATATATATATATATATATATATATATTATTCAGGTTTTCCCAAATTCAATCCTTGAATCCTTGATTTGGTCTAAAGAATTAATAAATATTTTTGTTTGAAGACTAAAATAGCTACCAAAATAAATGTTGGTAACTGCAGTTTTACTAACAATGCAATGACTTTTCGTCGACTAAAACTATGAAAGACTTAAATGACTAAAATGTGACTAAGACTATTAAGCATTTTAGTCTCAAGATAAAGACTAAGACTAAATCACTACTGCTGAGATGATGAGTCAGTGTTGCAGATTTCATCTCTTAAGCCGCAAACAAAGAAAGTGCTAGTTTATCAATAAATTATTAAAACGTTAATGCAGTCTCCTTGCTGTTTTTCCCAGACACATTCATAATTATTATATCTGCCCTTTTTTTTTGCGTGCACTCGAGCAATTATTACTCTATGTAGGAAGTTAAAGGCTCATTATTATAATTTCTATTGTTTATTAATAAACGTGTGACTAATAGTCGACTACTGCTTAAAATGAATGACTACTAGTCAATCAGAAAAATCTTTAGTCGAGGTCTGAGGACAGCCCTACTTGTTTCAACCACTGCAAGACATCAGTACACACCAAGTACAAGTCCACCGTTTATCTACTCTCCTGTTCTTTGTTAGACAAAATGACAGATTCAGTGTTATGATTGGTCAAAGGTGAAGGAGTTAAAGAGAGTTGCTCAGGACTGAAGATGCAATGTTAAGTAAACCCAGTTGTGAGAAATGTTGTCACACTATTTTAAGTTTCTCAAATGAACCTGCTATTAAACCGCATTTTAAAAGTTTTTATTATAGCAAAATAATTTTGAAACTCACAGCAATCCAGAAACAGCCTGAATGTAAAAAGTAATCTTCAAAAATACAATTTTTTTCAATTCAGTTTAAGAGGGTTTTGGAAGTTGTTTGAAACCAACATACAAACTCACAGTCAAAACGCATTTATGTAATTGGATTTATGACTCAACACCTTGTAGTTGCTGACTGAGATACCCTCATGAGCCCTTATGACTACTTCCCCATGTGATAATTAGTCTCTTTCTCCCATATTTAAATTAGATCAGCCTGTACAATCCAAATTTTGATAGTAGCCTATATGATAAAGTATTTAAAGAAATTAGGCGTTATTAATTAGCATTTGAGAGTGATATTTTAGCATTTTTTTTTATATATAATAAACAATGTTTGATCCAAAACAAAAAAATTAGAAAAGAAAAGAAAGTTGTATCAGTTGCAGTAGACTCATTCATGACACCCGCATTGCTTACCTTATTGAGTGCATTGTTCCAATACTGGCCGGTTTCCCTCAGCAGACAGCAGTGCTGTAGTCTAGCGTCCTGTGTAATTTATGAATGAGATATTACTATGCCGTCCGGATTCAAGCCCCTCCCGTCCAGAGCTCTGTCCTCCGCCCAATGAAACGCGGCTGAGTTCAATAAGCAGGACGTGATGCGTTCATGCACCCACAGCTTGCATGAATGTGCTCGCTGGGATGGCCTTGAACTCCAACGAAGCTTTGTTCAATTGAAACTCTTTTGCAAGTTTGGACATTCCGTTACACGTCACCACAACACACAATACAATCACGTCACCTCACTTAAAACCAAGCCAAATTGCGCAAAAGCAGTGACCGTGTGTGTCCACTAGATGTCCTCGCTGCGTCAGTCTGATTTTTTACGAAAACGCTAGTAATTACCTCAGAGATGTAATGTCATTCAGTTTCACATACATTATTCAATGAAAATCGTTCAGTGAATATGAACAGGGACATTTTCTATCTGCTCTCTTTCAACTTACACTAACTCCTGTTCGTAGGCTATATTATCTTACTACCCTTACTAATATTACTTATCATTTACCATCCTCTTGACTCCGTCCCAAGACATTTCTACCTCATTAGCACAGATGTATTTTATTGTATAATTAAGTTTTCATATTTATTTCTAGTACTGTGTCTACCAGCATCGTGTGAATTTGTCATGTTAGTTGCATACTCATTGTGGCTTTTGTATTTCGTTTTTTAAATAACAATAAACTCGTCAACAAACTAGCTGCTTATCCACCTTTTTCTTCACGTAAGAGCGGGCACGGGCATTTGTGAATTTTATGGGTTTGGCTTCTGGTCTCATCTGCGTCGAGCTATTTTTATCTGTAACGTTACAAAACAATTCGTTTTGCTGCTTGATATTGCAAATTTGTGTGTCTCCAATATTATTTTAATGTATTATTTTAATTTTGAACACACTGGTTTGTAGTGCAAGCAGTTTTACCTTTACTCCACGTTCACATCACGATTTGGTCAGTTGAATGCGTGGCCATACTGGCCATACACGGATGTAAACAACAGCACTGGCATGTACTACTGAATACGTTGCTAATTTATGCTGTCTAAACAACGGGAAAAAATATTTAACAAACTAAGTTAATAGGTGGTAAAGATACGTACGAGTCGTATTAATTAAGATATTAGCCTAATATTTCACCTACCTGACAGGAGATGATAAGAAAAAACATGAATGTTGTCAAGATTCTTGTCTTGGAAATCCTGGTTCAGTTTGGCCAACCACAAATGCCTTTTGTTCCTCAGTTTTTGGCACTCTTCTCTTTGATTTGTTATAACTTTTGGCTGTCTAGTACTCCAAATGTTTTTCTCGGTCCAACCGAATAGTACAGCCCAAAACAAGACAACAATTGGTCATTTTCAGCAGCAAAAATCAGCAAAATATTCAAGTTTTGTTCAGTTCAGTGGCATTGTTCACATTTAAGTGCCGCCAATATGGTCGACTGATGATGTGTCGTGAAAACAATGAACCGGAAATCTGAGCCATAAGCTTACTTCTGTGTTGAAGAAAAAGGTGGATAATAAGAAAGTTACGAACAGTGTTGAGGGTAACCTCAAAATTACAAGTAATTCATGTTAAGTAATCAGATTACTTTTTCAAGTAACTAGTAATGTAATGCATTACTTTTAAATTTATAATATCTTGAGTTACGTTTTTAAGTAAGTAACGCAAGTTACTTTCTTTTCCCATTTATTCCCTGACACCTCTCCTGTCCCATGTTAAGAGAAATTGGGAGTAAGTAGAGAGACAGAAACACTTAACTTAGCCGGAGGCTTATTAATTTCATTTTTGATGCGAAAGGGCCTTCACAGTTGCCAAAAATATAACTTTGGGGTTTTTCGTTATTAAAAGACAAACAAGTTTAGGCCAGGTGATAAAAAGTAACACAAAAGTAATGGAATGCATTACTTTCTTTGGAGTAAGACAATATTGTAATACATTACTTTTAAAAGTAACTTTCCCCAACAGTGGTTACAAAGTATGTTTCAATAATCATAGTAAGAAACTCTAATTTAGAAACTAAATTATTATAACACAGGAAGACAGAGAGGGCTTAGCTAGACTGCTGTTGTTGTTATAACTTGGTTATAATAAATCATAAAAGGCCATTATTTTGAAATAAGGATGTGGTGGAAGTCGTATCATCTCATTTCCAGCGAATCCCCAGCAGGTGGCAGCTGACAGCCCATAGTCTGCTAGCAGTGTTGTCATCATTAGCGGCCCTGGAGCACGGAGCCATGGCACAGTTACTGTGAGAGATCATCAGTGGAAATATTTATGAAACATCACAGCAGTTATTCTGCTTGCAGCCAAATTTAGCATCACTAGTGCAAAATAAAAAGCACTGAGGTTATTATTTTGTGAGCACGACTAGCATCAGCTATAGTAGTTGTAACAAACCTAAAGTAGTTTCCAGTGGGCAGGTCAGGGGTGAGAGCACAGTACAGGATGGTATATGCGCCCTCCGCAGGGGTTTTTATCAGGAAACCAAATGTCTTCACGAAGAACTGCAGAGACTTATTTAAATGTCTGACGATGTCTGTCTTCACTAGGCCTGGATCCACAGCATAAACACTCACTCCCATTTCTGTCACAGAAACAGGACTGAATGGCATCAAAAGTATCTTAATTTGTGTTACAAAGATGAACGAAGGTCTTACGGGTTTGGAATTTTAACAGAATTTTAATTTTGGGATGATCTATCCCTTTAAGCTAAAACACGAGACAGTCATGTTAGGATATCATACTGATTAATTAGTAATGCCTATATTTTAATCTCCTTAAAGGAACAGTTCACCCAAAAATTAAAATTCCATCACCATTTGATCATTTAGTCACCATTTATTCACACTTGTGTGGTTTTTCATAGACTAGAAATGAATGAGAGCCATTGATAGCTTGGACACTCTGGTTGTTTTTCACGGATAAAACAGCTATGGTTGCTAAAACGTTATAAATGAATGCCAGATTCAATGTGGAATTAGATTTTTGGATCACATTTTGTATGTTTTATGCATGATGACATACAGATATTTGTAGCAATAGCCAACAATACATTGTATAGGTCAAAATCAATGATTTTTCTTTTATGCCAAAATCATTAGGATAATAAAGATCATGTTCCATGAAGATATATTGTACATTTCCTACCGTAAATATATCAAAACTTAATTTTTGATTAGTAATATGTATTGTCAGGAACTTAATTTGGACAAAATTAAAGACGATATTCTTGATATTTAGATTTTTTTGCACCCTCAGATTCCAGATTTTTAAACAGTTGCATCTCGGCCAAATATCGTCCTATCCTACCAATAATGTATACATTTCAGTTTCAAAAAACTGACCCTTATGACTGGTTTTGTGGTCCAGGGTCACGTATTTGCTCTTACCTTCCACTCTCGTGGCGAGCTCTCGTGTAAAAAGTATGTTGGCTAGTTTGCTCTGTACGTAGGCCTTCACCGGGTGATAGCTTTTCTCACTATTCAGGTCCTCAAAGTGGATCTTTCCCATGTGGTGGGCCAATGACGAGACATTAATCACTCTGGAAGGAGCTGAATGCTTCAACAGATCCATAAGGAGGAACGTAAGAAAGAAATGTCCTGACAAAGAAAAGGAGTCATTCATCAGATGTCAAGTGTGAACAATCTCCCTTGCTTCTAAACAACAAATAAGGATCCTTTGATAGTCTTTGAAAGAATGAGAACGACTAGTGCACTTCATCAAACCTAAATGATTCACTCCGAACTGTGTTTCAAAACCATCTGCTGTTGTCGAAAAAGGGCACATTGCCACACCAGCGTTGTTAATCAGCAAATGAAGAGACTTTTCAGCTGAAATAAAAGAAAAGAAATAATCGTTTTAAAGATCAGATCAGACCTAAAGGAAAAAAGTTCACCCAAAAATAAAAAATTCTGTTATTAAATACTCACCCTCATGTCATTCCAAACCCATAAGACCTTCGTTCATCTTGACAAATGAAGATGTTTTTGATGAAATCCAAAAGCTTTCTGACCCTGCATGGACAGCAACACAACTGACACGGCCCAGAAAGGTAGTAAGAACATCGATAAGATGTTCATCTGACATCAGTGGTTCAACTGTAATGTTATTTCAGTTGCATTGCTCTCTATGCAGGGTCAGAAAGCTCTTAGATTTCATTAATAATATCTTCATTTGTGTTCTGAAGATGATCGAAGGTCGGAACGACATGAGGGTGATTAATTAATGACAGAATTGTCATTTTTTAAAAATATATGATAATCATAACTCACTGTTGTAAATAAGTTCAGCGAAATCACAGATGGATTTGGTGTCGGCCAGGTCCAGTTTTCGGACCACCACGCTTGCGTTCTCCACGTCTCTGCTGATGTCACTGGCGGCCTGTTCAGCCTTCGGCAGGTCTCTGCAGGCCAGGATCACCCGCGCGCCTCGGGATTAATGACAAGTTTTGTTCCATTAGTTGAAAAAGTGGTACATTCTTCTGAGCAGTTTCAGGAAAAAAACATATTCTGGATAGGTCTATGTGTCAGATCAAATAACTATGCAGTCATCTATCTAATATATTTCATCTGTTTTCATCTGTGGCTTTATGAAAAGAAGACTCAATGTGTTATTTCCACAGCTAGTGTCGATTTGGCCGCAGTACTCACCCCGCTTTGCCAGATCCTTGGCTGTTTCTTTCCCAATCCCGGTGTTTGCTCCAGTCACTATAGCAGTTTTTCCGTCTAACCGAATATCAGATGACCAGCTTTTGGTGAAAAGCCCTCTGGGAAAAACAAAAACAATTTTAGATATATTTATTTATTTATATGTTAAATAAATAAAAAAACAAAATAAATTATATATATATATATATATATATATATATATATATATTGCTATTTAACATCTTTAATATCATAATGTCTGACAAAATAAATAAAGACATACATACATAAACAAACATAAATAAATAATATATTACATAAACAAATAATATATTATATAAATTATATATATATATATATATATATAGGGGGGTTATTTAAATAAACACTGCTAAATAATATGTCTATTTAAATGTTTGTTTGTATTTATTTAGCATCTTTAATATCATAATGTCTGACAAATTAAATAAACAAACAAACACTGCTAAAATAAATAACATATAATAACAATAACAAATTTTGTAATGAGGTGCCCTCTGTGGGTTATTTAAATAAATAAATTAATTAATAAATAAACACTGCTAAATAATATGTTTTATTTATTTGTTTATTTATATGTTTGTTTATTTATTTTTATTTAACATCTTTGACCATGTCTGACCTTGTAACTTAAATAAGTGAATTAATAAATAAATAAACACTGCTAAATTATTTATTTAACATCTTTAACATTATAATGTCTGACAAAATAAATAAATAAACACTGCTAAGTAATATATAATAACAAAAAATATTTCTAATAATAAATGATACATATATATAAGTATATATGTACATATAAGTATAAATAATTAGTCAATATATATATAAATAAATAGTTTTAAATAAATATCGCTAATTTATTTATTTGTTTATTTAACATCTATAATATCACAATGTCTAACAAAATAAATAAACACTGCTAAATAATATATTTATTCATTTATTCATTTATATATTTAACATCTTGAATTTTTTAATGTCTGACAAAATAAACAATACTAATTTATTTATTTTGTTTATTTAACATTTTTAATACAATAAATAAACAAACAAACACTGCTAAATAATTTAAAATAACATTAAAAACTATGTTTTTTAACTCTTTAACTGTCACTCACATTTTTGAACACAGACATAAAAATCCAGACTTAAATTTTTATAATTCATGAATGAAAACATTTTATAATCTTTTTAATGTACATTCTCCATGGTGATGCAATGTCTGATTTTAAAATGCCTTTCAAAGGATGAATTTTGAGATTTAAAAAAATAGGCAACGCAGAAAGTCTTTTGTGACAAAAGGTCAGAACTCATGTTATGATGTAGATTTTTTTAAGTTGCACTCTTGACGTACATTAATCCATTACTTTTCCTACATAATTTGTAACACAAATATATGGTAAAATATTTAGGAGCCTTAGACCTTTCCAACGATATATAGTTTGTCATGATTAAAATAAGGATTTATTTGTAATATGGTGAAGTAAACTAAGGCGTCCCACGGGGGGACGGTGACAGTTAAAGGGTTAAATAGTAGTATTAATAAATGATAAAAATAAATAATAGATGATAGTATTTTTTGGGTGCAAAGCCCATACATACATAACATGTTTAACATTTGTAATTGCATAATTTTTCATAAAAATTAGTTCAACAATGCTGAAATAATACTTTTGAAAGACTTCAGAATATTATCATATGCACATACCTCTTTAATACCTCTTAATATGAAATAAAAAGCATCTTACCTCAAGACATTCATTTTATCAACAGTCATATTATATGTGAACCAGCACGAAGAGTGTTTTTCAAAGCTACTCATGATACTGAGTGTCATAACAAATGTTCAAATGTCATTTGTACTTGAATAAGCAGGACAGAAAATCCCCTTTCCTTTCCTGAGATCAGAACAAATTGATCATATTTTGCATGCAAAATGAATTTATTCGCTTCGTATTCTGAATATATCTGAAAGGCCATGCTGCTTAATAAAGCTGTGTATGTGGCCTACTGGCTACACTCACTGAAGATATTCCAGGAAACTCTTGCACTGAATGATCCCCACTGGCAAAATGTTTCACTTGATTTTGAAGGACTTTCCTTCCTATTACACTAAATCAATAGCTGTAGTTTGTCAAAGACGCTGCTGTTTTATTTCACATTTAAAAAAATAAAATCGACCACAGTTGATTTGAGTGAACCTTAAAATGGCCAAAAACTACACAGCAATGCCAGTGAGTGCTGTTCGACCTTAAGCGGTGGGAAACTTGGTTCAGTTTTTCATTTTCAAAAATCAGGTAATTTCCAGCCAAGCCAGAGGAGCACCTGTGTCCAAATGTGGGGTTCTCCCGTCACCTGATAGCATATGATCTGTTTAGACATGACTGTAACATATTAGGATCACTGACACCCCTACAGTGACCAAGGGAATATGGAATTATCCATGGCTCATTTTCAATGGTCTTCCCCCAGATTCCCAATTGACTAAAGAACCGTTATATGCAATTAGTCAATGCGGAATCAGTGGATGATTCATTAATAAAAAATATATTGCTGTTTAAAAGTTTAGGGGTGGGTAAGTTTGTTGTTGCTGCTGTTTTTACTTTTTAAATAGAAATTAATACTTATATTCAGCAAGGATGCATTAAGTTTTAAAAATGACAGTAAAGACTATTAAAAGGTTACAAACGATTTCAGCTGCCTAGTATATATTCAGATATTTTACATAAATTCTGTTCATGAAATTTGTATTCTTCAAAAAGTGTATCACAGTTTCCACAGAAAATATTAAGCACAACATTATTTTTAACATTGAAAATACATATTTCTTGAGCACAAATTCAGCATAGAATTCAGAAGGATCGTGTAAATAAATAAATACATTTGACCAACCCCAGGCATTTATTTTTTAATTTTTTTTTTAACTTTTAATAGTTAATTTGTCATTTGATTTTTATATTTATTTTATATATTTATTTGCTAAACATCTTTAATATCCTAATTCTGACAATAAATAAATAAAAAAATTAATACATATTTCTTGAGCACAAATTCAGCATAGAATTCAGAATAAATAAATAAATAAATAAATACATACATACATACATACATTTGACCGACCCCAGGCATTTCATTTTTAAAGTTAAGTTTTAAAACTTTTAAAAGGTATTTTTAATTTTAATAGTTAATCTGTAATTTAAATTTAATTTTAATATTTATTTTATATATTTATTTACTAAACATCTTAATATACTAAAACCTGACAATAAATAAATAAACAAATAAATACATATTTCTTGAACACAAATTTAGCATAGAATTCAGAAGGATCATGTAAATAAATAAATAAATAAATAAACAGATTTGACCGACCCCCGGCATTTACTTTTTAAAGTTACGTTTCAAAACTTTTAAAAGGTATTTTTAATTTTAATAGTTAATTTGTCATTTAAATTTTATTTTTATATTTATTTTATATATTTATTTACTAAACATCTTTAATATCCTAATTCTGACAATAAATAAATAAACAAATGAATACATATTTCTTGAGCACAAATTCAGCACAGAATTCAGAATAAATAAAGAAAAATAAATACATTTGACTGACCCCAGGTATTTAATTTTTAGTTAAGTTTTAAAACTTTTAAAAGATATTTTTGATTTTAATAGTTAATTTGTCATTTAAATTTCATTTAAATGAGCACAAATTCAGCACAGAATTCAGAATAAATAAATAAATAAATAAATAAATAAATA
>JAHKKF010536296.1:0-14434 GCA_019740295.1 Labeo calbasu
TAGTACAGATGTATTTTTGGCTTGTTTGTCGCATACGTTTTTTAAGGGGGTAGTTCACCAAAAAAAAATTACAATTCTGCTATTATTTACTTACCCTCATGTTGTCCAAACCCGTAATACCTTTGTTCATCTTCGAAACACAAATTAAAATATTTTTGATGAAATCCAAGAGCTTTCTGACCCTGCATAGACAGCAACACAGCTACCACGTCCAAGGCCCAGAAAGGTAGTAAGGACATTGTTAAAATAGTCCATGTGACATCAGTGGTTCAGCTGTAATTTTATAAAGCTGCGAGAATACTTTTGGTGCACAAAGAAAACAAAAATAACAACTTTATTCAATCATTTCTTCTCTTCCGTGTCTTCGACGTGCGTTCACGAGAGTAGCTACCATGCCACATTGAGCTCTCGGATTTCATCAAAAAAATCTTAATTAGTCTTCTGAAGACGAATAAATGTCTTACTGGTTTGGACCAACATGAGGGTGAGTAATTAATGACAGAATTTTCATTTTTGAGTGAACTATCCCTTTAAGATGCTGTGCAAATGTCTACAGCAGCCAAACTTTTCAAAACGATTCTCTAAACACAAGAACACATTCATCACTCTCTCTATCAATGATCCTCGTTCCTGTTGACAGCCCTAGGAGAATAAGCCGTACACCGTGTCTCTCTTGGTCTCTCCGTCTTCCCCAGAAGGAGGAGGAGGATAGTGTTAGCAAACTGACCCTGCTCAATGACAAAGACGAAGTAAAGAAGTTGTTTCGTAGACTGCGGGAAGATCCAGAGAAGGGGACTGCCTGTTCCACAATGCAGTGTACTATATGGGATGAGTGGGAGAACGAGGAAGCGGTGCACTGCTCTCTCTCTGTAGACTGCCAGGATGAGTAGGCTCTTATTGTCTTCTGCCCTTGTCAAACGCCTGGAGCTCTCCAGGGTCTCCGCAGCCCAGCTGAGGCTCTATTCATCTCCACCTGCCACATCCCGATAAAGGTACAAGAGAGCACAGTGTTAAAAAAAGAAACCGAGTTAGAAAGAGAGAGGGGGGAGATATGACTCATTTTGAAAGCATCAGAGGACCAGCTATACCTGAGGGGAAGAACAGACAGATGGAACGTTGTTAGACAACTCGCACACATATACGCAGACGCACAGAGACACAGGTGCGCAGTCTATTCCGTTTCAATGCTTCATTATGCAGAGAATATTCGCTCTGTTTCTTAACGCCGCTTGATGCTTTTCCTCGTCTGTCTGTGTGTGTGTGTGTAAAAGAAAGAGAGGCAGTCCCACCTGTTTGTTGTGTCAGGTTTTAGACTGGGAGGCAGGCTGACTAATGTTGCTCACCTGTGCTCAGTGGCTCAGGAGGTCCGGAGAGGCCTGTCACAATACGGCAGATTAAACCAGAGAAACTGGAGCATACAGAAGGACCTCACACACACATTCTCTCACTGTCGTATGCATAAGCAGGTGTTTTCGGTTAGCTCGATGATCAGGGCGACTTGAAGCAGATTGGCTATTTAGAAATTAGCACGAAAGCCATTTTTTACACTTTAAAAATGACATTGTCATTCAGTGGAGTGAATGGTATGAATGCAATTTTTTTAGGGTTACAAGATGTTTTCGCAGACACTGATGCCGATACTAATTTTGATGTTAAAGGAGTAGTTTAGAAAAGAAATAAAATTCACCCTCAGGCCATTCAAGATGTAAATGAGTTGGCTTTTTTATTGGAACAGATGAACAGAGAAATTTAGCATTAAATCACTTGCTCACTAATTAAATCACTTGCTCCTCTGCAGTGAATGGGTGCCGTCAGAAGTCCAAACAGTTGATAAAAATATTGCAGTAATCCACAAGTAATCCATATGACTCCATTTCATCAGTTAACTATAGTCTTCCATCAACTAATTAAAGTATTAGTTCACTTCCAGAACAAAAATTTACAGATAATTTACTCACCTCCTTGTCATTCAAGATGTTCATGTCTTTCTTTCAGGAAAAGAAAGATATATATACGTGGCTTAATGGTTAGGGAGTTGGGCTTGTAACCGACTGAGGTGATTCCCTTGAGCAAAGCACCGAACCCCCAACTGCTCCCCGGGTGCCGCAGCGATAGCAATATGGCTGCCCACTGCTCCGGGTGTGTGTGCGTGTTTATTCTCTACTCACTACTGTGTGTGTACACTTGGATGGGTTAAATACAGAGCACAAATTCTGAGTATGGGTCACCATACTTGGCCACTTCAGTCGTAAAGAAATTATGTTTTTTGAGGAAAACATTCCAGGAATTTTCTGCATGCATGCATATAATGGACTTCTATGGTGCCGAGTTTTAACTTCCAAAATGCAGTTTAAATGCAGCTTCAAAGGGCTCTAAATGATTCCAGCCAAGGACGAAGGGTGTTATCTAGCGAAAGACTAGACTTTTTACACTTACACTTTTTAATCACAAATGCTCACTTTGTCTAGCTCTGCGATGCGCATGTGTCCGTTTCAAGACAATTCGGGTATGTCAAATAACTCCCATCTCATTTTCTCCTCCAATTTCAAAATCATCCTACATTGCTGTTTTACATTCTTTTAAAGAGTATTTGATCTTCTTTGCACATTCACTTTGTAAACACTGAGTCGGTAGTTGTGCAGCAATGTAGAACGATTTAGAAGTTGGAGGAGAAAATGAGATGGGAGTTTCTCGACGTACTCTAACTGTATTGACCCGAACGCATGCGCATCGCAAAGCTAGACAAGACGAGTATTTAAAGTTAAAAAGTGTGTAAATAATAATTTATTTAAGAAAATGACCAATCTTTTGCTAGATAAGACCCTTCTTCCTCGGCTGGGATCGTTTAGAGCCCTTTGAAGCTGCATTGAAACTACATTTTAGCAAAATTCAACTCGTGGGCACCATAGAAGTCTACTATATGGAGATAATTCCTGAAATGTTTTCCTCAAAAACATAATTTCTTTACGACTGAAGAAAGACAGACATGAACATCTTGGATTACAAGGAGGTGAGTAAATTATCTATTCTGGATTAGATCATTCTAAAATTTTTGTTCTGGAAGTGAACTAATCCTTTAATCTAAAATGTATTAGTGTTTTCAAAATATGTGTTTATTTTTAATATAATGTGCATTCAGTTATTTTTTGCTGTATAGTTAACCAAATATATTTTATATATTACATAACCATGTAGAATTGTCTGCTTTTGGCCAGTCCAATACATTAAATATTTCACAAATTATGCAATTTGATTATTTTATTTATTGGAACTTGATGATGCGAATCAAAAATACAAGATTATTCATTATAAAAGACTATGTATGGTTTTAATACTTTAAACAGTAGTAAATTATAAGTCTAATTGGATGAGCTACATTTGAAAAATGGCCAAAATATGAATACTCGTGACAGTGTGAACGCACATCAACTGAAGCCTGAATTAATATGGCAAGTTGCGATGTTGTTTGGCAGCCGTAAACAACCAACAGCTACAACGTGTTAACACCAGACGCAAGTCGCATGGTTTCAAAACTAATCATTATAATCAACAAAGCCACCTCAACTGAACTGAAAAGTAAACAGTAGTTTTCTGCTTGGTGATTATTAAAATCATTCCACAGATATTCTGCAGTAGAAATGATATAGCAGAATCTCTCGCTATTGACGTGAAATCATACCACCCAAGTATGCAAACAATGGGTTTAACCATCCCTTTTGTGGAAAGATCTGCATTGGAGTTACATGACTGAACAAGGCAGGCATGATTGGCATTGAAGCCTGTAAAGATGACAGCTGTCTGCATGACCCAAACTGAGGAGAGCAGATGAACCGCAATGACTTTTCAAATTCGTGCAAAAAAAAAAGTAGCAGACAGAAATCCAGTTCTTTGTAGGCCTGTTCCTGGTGAAATGTTACAAGGTGACACCTCCATGTCTGGGCTCTGCGAGGTGGACAGAGATGTTTCAGCCAATTAGGGAACAGCCTGCTCATGTCCTAGTGCTAAAATGGCAAATCTGCTAATATCTACAGTGGGCCTGAGTTCACAGTCAGTGTCAGCTGTCAGACCAGATTTCATACTACCATTGCACCTGGGTTTGTGTATGAATCACTGGTTAGTGTTATGAGTGATGTGTGTGTTAAATGTGTTTGTAATGTGATAGAATGCTGCTCGATACTCAGGTCATATGTTGTTTTTGTATAGCATTAATCATTTCTTTGGCAAAGTGAAGTGCGGGACAGTGCGATCATGACTCAACTCTGTTTTTCATGAGAGTGTGTTCGCTCAAGGTTGTGATATAATGTGGAAGTTGACAGAAACTCTAGACAGGACAGTATATTAAGGCAGTGTCTACCTGCCCTGGAGATTTGTTCCTTAATATAAGAGTGAGTAGAAGAGACAGAGAAATAGACAGACAAAGGGAGTTGTTTTAGCAGCCGATGCACTAAAGGAATCATGAAAACGTGACAAAAATGGTGACAAAATCCTTGCTAATCTGCATTTTCATTGCGCTAGTCTACGTTTCGCAGGTCATATTTTGCTAGGATTCTTCACCACTATGATTCAGATACTTTAGCCTGCTCTTACAGGGATAGTTCACCCAAAAATGAAAATTCTGTCATTATACTCACCCTCGTTCCAAACCTGTAAGACCTCTAAGACAAATTAAGATAGACAGCAACACAACTGACACATTCAAGGCCCAGACAGGTAGTTAGGACATTGTTAAATTAGTCCATGTGATGTCAGTGGTTCAACCATAATGTTATGAAGCTACAAGAATGCTTTTTGTGTGCAAAGAAAACAAAACAAAACAAAAAAACTTTATTAAACAATTTCTTCTCTTCTGAGCATGCATCAAAGGCTAGCATGACAGACAAGAAATTATTGAATAAAGTCATTATTTTTTGTTATTTTTATGTACACTCGTTATAAGTCGTTATTCTCGTAGCTTCATAAAATTAGGGTTGAACCACTGATGTCACATGGACTATTTTAACAATGTCCTTACTACCTTTCTGGGCCTTGAACGTGTCAGTTGCATTGCTGTCTATGCAGGGTCAGGAAAGCTCTCGGATTTCATCAAAAATATTTTAATTTGTCTTCTGAAGATTAACAAACATCTTATGGGTTCGGAACGACTTGAGGGTGAGTAATTAATGACAGAATTTTCTTTTTTCAATATTTTATGGACATTATGTACATTTCATTTACATATACAATGTGTTTGTGTTGAAAAAGTTGGCAGTTACTTAATTGGAAAACTTTTTCAGTGCATTTCACATCCAGTTAAACTTGATTATGGCTGGTTAGTGAGTAAGATGTTGTTTTTTCCTCTAAAATACTGTGTGCAGAAGTGGTGCAAGTGGGTTTGTTCCAGTGAGAAGCTGAGAAAAGTAGAGGGACACATGGTTAACAGAGCATGTTTTTTTCCTCCTCCTTATTCCTTTGTTTGTTCAGTTGCTCGTTGTGGTGAGATCCCACCAGACCAGCACCAATAAACACGTCCAGTTTTAGCTTTTTTACAGAGGGTTAACCGTGAAAAAGAGAACTAATGAAAACCTTATGCTGTGTGCAGTTCACAGCATTTTATTGTCTTTAAAATGCCTTGCACATCAGCCTTAGTTTCCACTATAGTGCCTTTATATCTCTGATATAGGCTCTTTACCCTGCACCCTATTGATGGGATTTCTTTAAGGTCTATTAACATTAGGATTTTTAGTAGCAACATAAAACCCTCTGAGGTCTGTTATCTCAACTAGTGAATCTCAGCGTGTTTTAGATGCAGATTTCAAAGGGCCCTACATTATATGAGATGCAAAATGCTGCATTACTTCTGAATTAAGATTCAGAATAGCTGCTGCTAAAGGTTTATAAAAGTATCCTAATGGGTTTTTTTCTCATTGTAGTGAAAAGACGTTTACGTCAATAATATGCTAAAGGGGCTATCCTTGCACATCACATGCAGACAAACCTCTGTTCTTTTATATTGAATAATCCGTCAGTGTTTGATCATTAGCACACAACAAAATTGATTTAATGGACTGGAGGTCGGAGGTCATTTAGAGCATCTCATCACCTCCAATTCTCATTAATCCCAACACAACTCAGGTTTAAAGGAGTAGTTCACTTCCAGAACAAAAATTTACAGATAATGTACTCACCCTCTTGTCAGTTGTAAAGAAATTATGTTTTCTGAGGAAAACATTTCAGGATTTCTCACTCATCTTGTCTAGGTCTTTCTAAACTCTTTTTTCCGGTTCAATACAATTAGGGTAGGTCGAAAAACTCCCATTTCATTTTCTTCTCCAACATCAAAATTGTCCTTCATCGCTGTTTTACTTGATTTGCAAAGGGCGTTTGACCTTCTCTGCATGTTCGCTTTGTAAACACTAGGTCGGTACTTCTGCAGCGATTTAGGATGATTTTAGAGTTGGAGGAGATAATGAGATGGGAGTTTTTCGACATATCCTCACTGTCTTGAACTCAGTCTTCACGCAGACCTAGACAAGATGAGCGTTTGAGGTTAAAAAGTATATAAAAAGTATTTATGAAAATAATCGTTTCGCTAGATAAGACCCTTATTCCTCGGCTGGGATCATTTAGAGCCTTTCGAAGCTGCATTTGAACTGTATTTTGGAAGTGAACTACTCCTTTAAAGTACATGTGTGATTTGCAGTCCATGCCACAGGACCAGCTGTAGTACTTTGTACTGTAATGCTTTACAAAATCTGAAGATCCTTTTGCATCTTTAAATAAAATGTTTTTGATTCTTGTCCAATCAGTATGATCAGAGGACATGAGTTCTTTTTGACAGCTTAAAATATATTTTCCTTTGGATGGTTCAAATATTCTTTTGTTCTTCCTTATCTGTCAATTATTCATGAGGCAGATGTTTCATTGAAATTTCAAATTATCTTCTGAAGGGCGAAATCTAAGGCATCATGAATATGAGAATATCCCGAGCTAATTACGAGTAGAGCGTTTAGACATGCTCGTCAACATTAGCGGCAAATACTTTAATGTGCCTTATCAATCATATCAGTCATGGAATAGATTTATACTATAAACATCTCATTCTGTCAAAGACATCATAATGTTTCCAGGCTGTAAAAAAGATCGATAGAGAGAGAGAGCAGTGCTTTCTGAAAAAGAGGCTGACCTAGTGTTTTTAAAAAGCCGTGAAATTTAGCATATTTCTGTGAGACTTGCATCTCTGAGAGCTTAGTGGAAAATAAATCTAAGATGGCAAAGGTGAGATAAATGATTTTAAATAAACTTAGTACTGAAAAGTAGATCAATTCAAATTCCCAGTGTAAAGTACCCTTACCAAAATGTAGTATACTTCAAGTTTATTTTATTAAGTATAATTAAGTAAAGTCAAGTATATTTGTAAGTATACTTTATGTAAGTATGCAAATATTATACAAATATAATACTATTTCAATACTCCTTGGGACTAAAATGGCTCACTTTTTAGTATATACTTTTAAGTATACTTCAAGTTTAACGGTAGCGAACTTTACGTACACAACTAGTTCACATCTAAGTTTTTAGTTTGTACTGCAACTTTACTAAAAGTGAACTTATAGGTATACTGATAGTTTAATTTTAAGTAAATACATGTAGCATTTTTAGTACACTGAAGTATAGTCTCATAAAGTACTAGTTTAGTACTAGTTCATACTTCAAGTATACTTGTAATTTTTCTTTAAGTGAACTTTACATCATACTTTAAGTATACCTCTATGTCCCTATTTATGTATTATTTTTGTATATATTTTATTATATGAATATCTGAACATACAGAACATCAAAAGAAAGAACAGGGCATCTGCTTGTAAAAAAAATGTATTCTACCTTCATGCATTCTTTTTTATAAACACTTGAATATGGGTAAGTTTTATAAATAAAAAAAGAAAGAAAGAAACAATATTTTTAACAAAATGCTGAAAAAAGATGATAATCAAAACATAGAATCAATCAACATCCCAAATCTTGACAATCATTAAAACCTCTTCATGGGTCAACATTTTATTCCATAACGTTACACAGTTTTGAATTTTTTTTTTTTTTTCTTTTTCAATGTCTGATGATCGTGTTAGCTGGGCTCACACTACAGGATTTTTAAAATCCTAACTGATTATGAAATCTGGTTGCAGCGCACACATAAGGAGAATCTTTGCAGATGCTCTTCCCTGAAATCTTAAAAATGCACACACTACAAGATTTGAAAATTGTGGCGCATCACACACTACAAGATATTATTAAGATTATCATGAAGGAGGGAGCGCCTCATGTGATCTTACGCAACCGATCGTCATTTTCACTTTCAATGTTTACAAATGTTTTTTTATTCATTTTGTTTATTTGGATGTCTTGTTATAATTGTATATGTTTTGTTGTAGTTTATAATTAAAAAAACTGAACTATTTTAATTGCTAAAACAGTAGTATAAGGCATTTTGGGAAAAGGGGAAAAAAGATGGGCTCGGGTCGGACTCTGGCCATGGAGCATTGCTTTCCTTGCTCCATGCGGTTGTGGTATGTTTTCAACATATTATACAGACAGTGTTACAAAAACATAAGACACAGTTTACTCCATCTCCACTATCCAATGGACCGTACAGCAGCTGTTCTGCAAGATTCGATCTGTGAATGTCTCACATTAGCAGATAATCTGTGCTGAACATTGGGACCGATCGAGGTGCTCGACGAGATTTTTGCTCCGATTCTCGGGAGGGGAAAATCGGGGCAAAATCGGGCTAAAAATCCTGTAGTGTGAGGCCGGCTTTAAATTACATTTGGAAGCATCTGTTGTTTCAGTTTCTTCTTCGCTTGTGTTTTGGAAATAATAGCATCATTTGGAAATGGTGTAATAGCGCCCCCTACCATATAACAATGAAAACATGGATTCTCTGAGCATAGGATAATATACCTTAAATATATTTAGGCTTTTTCTAAGTATAAGTCAATTACACTTAAATGTAACTTTAAGTATATCTCTGAGAAGTACATAAAGCACATTTCTGAGAAGTACTTTAACAGTAGACTAAAAGTATACTTTCCTATTTTTTTTAGTTTAAAAGAAGTATACTAATAGTACACTTGAATAAACACCTTTTGGTGTGGTATTCAGAATTGCTAAGTTCTATGGTGCTTTCTGAATCAATCACTTATAAACTTCCATAATTGGTGGATGCTATTGGGGCTGTTCACACAAAAAGTGTGCGTTCCACTACACAGCTTTCCATTGTTTGTTTGTTTTTTGTTTTTTTGTTTTTTTTATGTAATCACATGCTAGATGGTGTCTTTGACCATCACACTTGCACTCAAGTTAAAATAAGTAGGCCTACTTTTTTTTTTTTTTTTTTTAAAAACATTTTTCCCATTCTTAGCTTAGAAGGCTGCTTTTTATATAGCAATTAGACAACAATCTCAGTGTTTTTTAGATTAAAAAAGCACCCACATTCTGCCTCTTTGTTGACAGGTCAGAATCAAAAGACAAGGAAAATCTCTGCATGTCATTTACTTGCTTATTTACTGTACTCTATGTACGTTTACTGTAAGTTAATTTGTTATGCTGCTGCAAAATGATAAAAATAAAGAATTTCTCTTAATAATTCTGAATTGAGAAACTATGACTAATAGTTTTACATGAATGTCAATCACATTACCAATCTGTTTATGAATTAAGAGAAATGTATTAAATTAACAAAGAGGTTGAAAGTACAATTTCTGTTTATCAGAGATTTGTATATATATTTGTTCATTGAAGTGTGAGTTTGCTCATTCGCCATATCAATGTTCTTGTTTTTGGAAGGTGACTGTTTTTATGTGAGTATACCCTGACATTTTTGTGGTGTGTGTGTACTCTGAAAACTATCTTCTGTGCAGCTCCCTTGAAGCAGGCATCATTAGTGTGTTTTGCTGTGTAAAATCAGCAGGCTCTGTTGGGAGTTAGCTTGCTAGCTTCTCACAGATACAGTGTTTTTTCCTGTCAGTGCTTGTCACCGTGCAGCAGAGGGGAACTGTCCTCCTCTTGGCACTCCCTTTACACCCACTAACAAAATCTTGATGTAGTGTGTGAATGCATGTGATCAATGAAAAATGAAAGAGTTTTGGAAAGACGTGCTTTGAGTTTGTGTCACACAACAGTGACAACTCATTGCACATTTTTGGTAATACCAATTAAAGACAACTGTTTTTTTATTGCTTTTATGTGAAAATGCTTTTAAAAATGTTTTTTTATTGTTTGATCAAATTAAACACCTGTGTGCTGGCAGTATGGGGGAATACGGTGGTCCTGAAGAAGGGGATGCAGTGAGTTTGTTAAATTTTCATTGCCTTCCACGAGTCAAGACAAATATGGCTTTCTCTTTTTATTTCCCTACTGAGTGAAGTCAAACGTGTTTGGCTGTGTTCATGTGACTTTCCATTCATGTCTGCTGAACAAATCCAAGCACCACTGACACTTTTATTGTTTTGTGATTGTATTTTGGCTTTGCTGATTTTCTGTTTACTTTGTTTCGATTTTTTCTTCTCTGCCCTAAAGGGATAAAGTGATAAATAGACAGGCATCCATCGGTGTGGTCTGTGCCATTTCAGAGGAGTCTTTTATGTGAGAAATTGATGGACTGTACAGTCTCTATTAACAGAAGAGATGTTTGTGTTTCTTTTTCAAATCAAAGGTGTCGTAAGGCTATTTAGGATTGTTCTGCCCTAATTGAACCCCAGGTTAGACCTAGACTGATGTTTCTTTCACTCTTGACTCTTCTTCTCTAGAGACTTTATCCGAGCCAAACAAATGTTGTTTTCATGGAAAGCCTTTTCATGGAGAGCTTTCCAGACTTTCTCATCTCTTTATGCCTGTTTTGTCTGACAGAGGCTGAAAGAGTTGAAACAGAGAGAATTTGCACGGAATGTCTCCTCCAAGTCCTGGAAGGATGAGAAAAAGCAGAAAAGAGCTCTGAAGCGACTGCACCAACTCGCACAACTTAAACAGCAAAGAGACAGGTAAAAAATTATAAACTTATAGTGCAGCAATTGTGCTTTTTAATATGCACATGCACTATATATTAGACTAATGAGAACTGAGAAATGAGAACTTTCAGCTCTGCCTAATAACAACACCATCTTCTGTTCTTGCCAACAGTGATGACAGGAAAGGTCCAAAGTTAAGGTCTACAAACAAGGATAAGGATCAAGTTAAAATCCCCTCTGCTGGCAGCAGCAAGTTTGACACAAAACCAACAGCATCCTCGGTCCAAGACTCAGCTCCCATCTCTACAAATGTCTCTTTGAAGGGCTTGTCCTCCACTCGCATACCCACACATCAGCAACTATGTCACGAAAAACACCCCTTGCAGACAAAATCCTCTGCAGGGCAC
Source organism: Labeo calbasu (assembly GCA_019740295.1). NCBI lineage: Eukaryota > Metazoa > Chordata > Actinopteri > Cypriniformes > Cyprinidae > Labeo > Labeo calbasu. The sequence goes on from JAHKKF010536296.1 coordinate 11,390, forward strand.
CGGAGCCCCAGGGCAGGGGTCTCATTTTGTTTCTCCAGGCGAGCTCAAATGAAGCTTGACTCCTGTGCGTCTGTATTTAGTGATGGACTTGAGGAGACCAGTGACTATCAAGAGCTCCAGCGCCACAGGCACAGACTCGCCTTAGAGGCCCTCTGGTCCTGCTCGAGCTCACCCAGAACTCCGAGTAATGATGATCACGATCTATCCCATGATCCACCGGCTCTGGGATGGGCGGATGGAGACTCTCAAACCCCACAAATGGAAGCACAAGCAGAACATGTGGAAAGCCCTGAAAATCAGGCAAACTACAGCACAAGTGAGCCAGAGAAGCTGGGGTGTCCTGACACACACAATCCTGGAGCAGACTGGAAGCCAGCTGGTTCAGAGGACAGATTGCTTGATGGGGGGCAGAGGCCCAGGGCAGAGGGGGCTTATGGGGGATCAGAGGAGAGAGAATGCCTCAAGTGCCCCGGCCCTACTGTTTACACAGATGGACAGGGCACCATGGCCCAAGGCCAGCTCCAAATACACAAAGGCTCACACCACCAAACACAGAAAAGCAGCGAACAGGGTATTATGCAAAATGAGAAGGACTGTATGTCAGTCAAAGAGACAGAGGAGTATAAAATACACAAGGATGAAAATACTTTCCTTAATGTACTCAGCAAGGACGGAAGTGTGACAAAATGGCCTTTTGAGCTGGTGCAGTACACTTCCAATGAGCCGCACGTATCTTACAGCTGTAACCCTCTATACTACTTTTTCAAACAGAAGGAGGGCAAGGTCAAAAGCACAAAGGCTGAGGAGACGGATCTTGGTGTTGTCGACAAGAATGACAGAGCTGGGCCACAACCACAGGATGTTCCTGGAGATAAATTAGGCATTTTAAAACCAAAGAGACCCAAACACAGGAGAAAGGGGAAAAAACGTAGGCGTAAATTAGATGCTGTCAGGATCCGGCAAGCGGGCTGCGCATTCAAAACCTGCTCGCAGACAGAAGCTAGAGGACACTTTGAATTCCAAAGCACTCCAACCGACACGTCACAAAACAAGCGGGCGCGCACTGAGAGGAGGCACAAGCTGGGGAAGAGGAAAAGATCAGTGAGAGATGAGACTTCAAATGAAAGTGACACCCCAGAGCACAGCCTCAAAAGCATTGTTGTAAGCTCGCTTTCCTCCCCGGCACGTAAAAGGAAGAAATGTCAAACGATGAGGGGGCTTGTGTCGGCACTGCGCTTGGTAAGGCGAAGGCCTTTGCCGTACTCTGTTCACAACACGACAGGAAGAGAGGATAATTACCGCTGGTATGAGGACACCTACGACTCAAGGAGGGATGCTGCCTCAACTCCCACCAGTGACAAATCTGGGTCATGGAGTGGCCTGTCAGACTTAAACTCAGATGGGGAATGGCCTGTTTACCACATGGGGAGATGCTCCACCTCGCCAAGATCAAACTATCCGTACCCTTTGAGAAAGGAGCACAGGTCTTGCATTAGAAGTTCCTCTTACAACGATCCTCACTACAGTTATAGCCCATGCAGAGAGTTTGAACATACAGGAGAAAGCTGGGATTACACAGACTCTTATGTCTACAATAAACGGAAATATTCAACAGTTTGTAACAGCCCTGATCAGCATGAGAGGTACAGCATCAGAAGGCACAAAAGATTTACTGAAGAGCATAAATACAGAGAGCACAGAATTCAGCATACCGGCAGGCAGTTGTTTTATAGAGTCTATGACAGTCCTGAACCTCAAGAAGACATCAGGGACTGGTGGTACGAAAGGCTTAGCCCTGTAGGTAGTAGAAGGCACCGGGAGAGAGAAGAAATTCCTTGGTCAAGTCCTGAAAGAAGCGAAGACAGGTGGTATAACAAACCAATGTCCATTCGTAGCCCCAGTTCCTCTAGTAGCACTAGCGTCTCTGATCTTAGTGGGGACTTTTTGTCTAATTCCCATATTAGGCCATCCCCTAGTAGACAGAGCCAGAAACATTGCAGTCATTCTGGATGGCCATCCGAGAGATTGGTCAAGACCAAATCCTCCCATTCTCTTCTTAGAAAGAGGAGTCATTCACCCCCATTAGCTACAAGTAACCATGCAGCTCAGCCTAAGTCCTTGCAATCAGGTGTTGGGACAGATGATGTTACAGACAAATCTAACCCAGTGCCAACAGACCAGATGGTTGAGAAGGATCCTAAAGTAAAGAAAGCAAATCTCGCTCTTTTGTTTCCACTAATTGGTAAATTACCCTCTATTAAGAAAGGGGCAAGAAAACTACGGATTAATAAAGATACAAGTGCCAGTATTAATAACCAGGTTCAAACATGTCCACAAGTTATACCTCAAATTAATAGTAATACACCAGAACATTTACAACACACAAATCCCAGTACATCCCAAGCTTGTCTTGAGAATGCCAAGGAGGATAGATCAACAGAAACCTGTGCTGCTTTAGCTCTTAATCCAGACAAGACTTTGTCACAAAAATTCAGAAACCAAGAGGACAGTGCAGAAACTGCAGGGATTCATTGTCAAAAACGTACCACCCCTCCCCTTTCAGAGCAACCAATCACCTTCACCGACGACGAGATTGAGAAGTACAGATTGCTTCAACTCCAGGCCCAGCAGCATATGCAGCAGCAGCACCTTCAAGAGCAAGCATCTGTGGACATGACCCATTTACCAGCACCAACTCCAGAGCCACCCGACCAGACGACACTCTCAGCCTGTCTACCATACAGCATACTCCAGCCCTCTTCTCCAGCCTCTACTATTGCTCCACACCCCTCCCCTGTTGCCCTGCTACCTCCCCTTCATCCATCTCTCTCTCAGCCCCATTTTGCCCCTCCAATTCCTGCTGCCTTTTTTCCAGCGCCACCTGCTACTGTGTTGGCAACTCAACCCCTCCACCTGATCCCAGCCTCATCCCTCCACCCAGTTCACCCTCACCACCATGTTCCTGGGTTGACTCTCCACCCCCTTCCTCCTGCCTCTCTGCTCCCTACGATGCTCAGTCCAATGCCCATGGCTGCCGCCGCTGCT
>JAHKKF010536296.1:14484-29403 GCA_019740295.1 Labeo calbasu
CTCCAATTCCTGCTGCCTTTTTTCCAGCGCCACCTGCTACTGTGTTGGCAACTCAACCCCTCCACCTGATCCCAGCCTCATCCCTCCACCCAGTTCACTCTCACCACCATGTTCCTGGGTTGACTCTCCACCCCCTTCCTCCTGCCTCTCTGCTCCCTACGATGCTCAGTCCAATGCCCATGGCTGCCGCCGCTGCTGCTGCTGTTGCTGCTGCCAGCACTCTTCAGATCCACCCCCTACTACACCCTCTGTTCCACAGCCAAGACCTTCAACGCCACCCTGGACCAACCAGCTAGCTCTGGTCAGAACGAGAAGGGAATGGAGAGTGAAAAAAGAATACAGTTTTGACTTTGTCCTATGAGACCCCTGAAAGTGTGCTGTGAACGTTCTGATGTTTAGGTTCTACTTTCAGCCAAAGTTCCTGTTGTGTAGTGATTTTTTTGTTTCATCTCTGTGTGATGCAGCGTCAACTCAAAGATAGTGGGACTTTTTACTTTGTTGTTTCCTGTTCTATTCCTCATACATCCATCGTCTCCCTGCATTAACACACAGATGAATCTCTCCTGCCTCAGCGCACTGTGATTTATCAGCAGTTGAGCCCAATCAGCAGTTGGCTGAAATTAAGCATAACCTGAAGTCAAATTAGAATGTTAATGGCGTTTTCAATTAGTAATAAGCATAATTAGCATATTTTGTAGTTATGCTACCCAGCAAGTATTCAAAGGGTTTTATTTATGAAAAACTAGGGGAGATATCTTTGAGCAACCTTAAACTAAGCAAAATTAACATGAAAATTCAAAATATTTCAGAATATTCGTTTTTTGTTCAAATATTCTTTTTAGAATATGCAAATTTACATGATTATTTGGTGCAGAAACCCAGCATGTGATTGAGCTATTGTATCTCTTAATGGATTTAGCAGTGTTCACCACTTTGGTTGGAAATGTCCCGTTTTTAATTCTTTTTTCTGTGTTGTTTAGTAGGGTAGAGTAAGTTTGTACTTGCTCAGCTGTAGTGTGGACATGCAATAATGTTTTTTCAATCTATTTAAAGTGTAAAATCTTGAACTGTATTTATGTATTCATACTTTGTAATGTAAGTAATAACAAATAACATGCACTTGATTGTTCATACATGTTCAAGATGGTTTTTATTCACTCTTATTTTGGTAGAGCCAGACATACATTCATCCATCTGTAAGATAATGTCATGGGAATAATAATAAATTAAATGTCATTCTGAGAAATGACAGCTTTGTCATTACTAGTGTCTTTGAGGTATAGATTTTGTCTTGAGGCTTTTAGAGGTTCACGACTTTTAGACTTTGAAAGACAGGGAGTAGCGACTGGCATTTTGCCTGGAGGAGGACTGTGGCTGAATTGGCATTTACCCACCTCCAAACAAACCCTCTAGAAAATGGCATAATACATGTCAAATTCAGTGAATGTTAACACACCTTTATTTCAAATGAGCAGTGCTTCACTGCTTAGATCTGAGGGACTGGGAGTTTGTGTTAATGACGCTTCTCATTGCCAGCAGTGGCCCAATAACACAACTGCGCATTTGCACTAATTAACTCTCTCCGGTACGAGTCGTCTGCTCTGGCAAGCAACAGCTCTACTCTGCAGTCGCTCACTGGCACTAAACGGATTGGTGATTCATATCTCCAAACTCAAACTGTGCTGGGCCTGTCCTTTCATAAATACAGAATTATTAGGGCAAAGTTGTGTCCTGCTGGACAGAGTGCAAATCCAGTGGTAAATTATAATGTAAGAAGATATTGACAAGTTGTGTTTTATAGCATTCAATAACATTACGGTGAGTGGAATGGGTTTTTTTCAAGTGCACTTCATGTTGGAAATGCTAGGGGATAACAAAAGGTGCCAGTGATGGACTAGGATTGATTATAGGACACAAAGTGTCCTACACAATACATAGAATTGCCACCTTCATTACTCGAGCAACCACTTTTGGTTGTTTCTAGGGCCACTGGAAAATATAAACATTAAAAATAAAAAGAACATACATGATCAACACATTCCTACTTCTTACTCGTCACATATAGATGCTTGGTCAGGACCCTTTGGCGTCAATTTTATGACGCACAGGGTACCCCTTTACAGTCATTTTTGACATGCAGGGTTCTCCATTGCTTTAAATAAGAAACCTTTGGTGTCAATGTGCAGATGTGAAAGGTATTGGGAATTTTATGGTCTTAATTAAGTTATGTATTGGGTAATAATTTAGCCATTATTGCATATATGTTGGTGTGTGGTTTTTCAATGTAAACAGTAACAACAATTGTATTTACATTACACTATTTATACATTTATGAGCACCTAACCCAACCCAATCTCATGGCAATTGGTACATTTTTGAGAAGGTGGCTAATTCGTATGAATTTGTACGACCTCACTCATAATCTAATTCATTCGATTTGTAAAAAATCGTACGTATTTTACGAGGTGACAAATTCGTGGGGATTCATAGGAAGGACCACACCTAACCCCACCCCCTAAACTTAAAGGGGTGTTATTATGCTTTTTCACTTTTTGAACTTTAGTCAGTGTGTCATGTGTATCTTTGGGCATAAAAAAGATCTACAAAGTTACAAATCTCAAAGTCCACTCCAAAAGGAGAATCCCTTTTCAAGAACTACAACAAATGGCTTCTTTGGACTACAACGTTTGTTTTTTACATGCAATGATGTCACAACGCGGTCCATTAGAATATCATTAAATTAAATCCCACCCACGGAAATTCGAATTGTTGGAGGGAGGGTAGGGACGAGGTGGGGGATTAGCCTAACCTAACTTTAGCAACACAAGCGTTGACTAGAGTGGCCGCTTCAGAGCTGTAACGCGCTGCAGACGTGTGCAGTACAGGGGTTCGAAACACATGCCGAAGCCGCGATCTTCTCCGGTTGCTGCGTCGGAGCCGCAACGCGCCGCAGACGTGTGCAGTGCGTGGTAAGAGATTTATTCATCATACAGTGTAGTTAGCTTCACTTATAACGTTTTTTAAAATGCATAAACTTGCACTAGAATAGGCTAGGCTAATCAGTGATGATGAAACTAAGTATGTAAATAATTAAATACATTAGCATGATAATATCATGTATTGGCGATCTCGCAGGCTGATGATAGGACCCAACACTACTGTAGCATATTATTTACTCACCCTCCATGCATCCTAGGTGTATATGACTTCCTTCTTTCAGACGAATGCGGAATTATATTAAAATTTATCCTGGCACTTCCAAGCTTTAGAATGGCATAGATGGGTGTTTCTCCTCATCAGTCCAAAACAAGTCTAAGTAATATGCATCCATCCATAAAAAAAAATGCCTCACATTCTAGGGGTTAATAAAGGCCTCCTGTAGCAAATCGATGTGTTTTTGTAAGAAAAATATCCATATTTAAAATGTAAGAATCACTTTAATCTAGCTTGCGCTAACAGTTGCCCAAATGCAAAACGCAATGGGACAGCTAACCAATCACAACACATTTCGTTTTTCGAAAGGCTGGCCTTCATTAAACCCAGAACTAAACGAGCCATATGTGCGAGGTTGGGAGAAATGTATTGTAATAATGTAAATTATGTTAAAAATAATGCGTTTTTTAAACAACCAAGCATGAAAGCATGTTCTACTACACCCCAAAACAAAATCAAGACTTTGTAAAAGAGCATAATAGGACCCCTTTAACTGTCACAGACATCATACAAAATTGTACGAGCGAGGTTATACAATTTAGCCACCTCGTAAAATACATTTGTGACCCTGGACCACAACACCAGTCAATTTTTTAATTTTTTTTAAATTGAGGTGTATACAAGCTGTATAAATAAGCTTTCCACTGATGCATGGTTTGTTAGGATATATGACAATATTTGGCAGAGATACAACTATTTGAAAATCTGGAATCTGAGGGTGCAATAAATTTAAATATTGCCTAAAAATAATAAAAATGGCCTTTAAAGCTGTCCAAATGACGTTTTTAGCAATGCATATTACTAATCAAAAATTAAGTGTTGTGATATTTACGGTTGAAAATTTATGAAATATCTTCATGAAACATGATCTTTACTTAATATTCTAATGAATATCCAGCACTTTCTACACCCTCAATACTATGACTGAGGTGAGATCCTTGAGCAAGGCACCGAACCCCCAACTGCTCCCCAGGCACCGCAGCATTGACTGCCCACTGCTCCGGGTGTGTGTTCATGGTGTGTGTGTGTGTGTGCGTGTTTGTTCACTACTCACTACTGTGTGTGTGCACTTGAAATGCAGAGCACAAATTCTGAGTATAGGTCACCACACTTGGCCACACGTCACATCCTTTCCTTTCCTTTTTCCTTTAACTTTTGGCTATTTTCCTTTCATTTTCGGCTATTTTTTGGCTATATACTGGTTTTGTGGCCCTGGGTCACATTTGTCAATATAAACCACAGGATACTGTATAACAGGCAGATACAACTACAGTCATAATTTATTTAAAAAGTACTAATATTCCAAATCTGCAGAGACAAAATGATTGATTTGTGAGAGGAATAAACACAACTAAAGCTCAGCTCCTTTATGCAGAAGAAGCGTTACATCAGCTTTGGTGGTGAAATACCATTGGCTCTTGTTTGTCTTGTGAACGAGATGTAAATGCTTTAAGACAGCAGGATCATTTTCAGTGATTAAAACCTTGTGATTTGCTCTGTTCTTCGCATCTTCAGAAAGTGATGCTAAAGGGGTACTCTGTGCGTTAAAAAGTGACACCAAGGGGTCCTGACCAAGCGTCAATATGTAATGAGTTGGGGGTAAGAACATGTTGACAAGATAGATCAATGGATCTCTGACTGACCCAGGTTTGTGCCTTAGTGGATCAAAGGTGATTTAACAGTCTACTAATGATTCTGAGAGACATTTTTTTGACAATCTCAACGAGGATCCGTGCAGATATCCGGTAAGCCGGGCTACCTTTAGGGAGAGCCATAAGGGCAAGCAGTGTGTGGAATGGTTGCCCTCCCATGCCCCGAATACAGTCTCTCTGCTGGCAGACCTGCTGCCGCGTGCTCATACTCCACAGGACAGTAGATCAAACAGACTGTATGAAATAGAGAGCGATGATAATTAGCAGATGTTACAGAATAAACTCAGTGTTCAACTGCTCGCTCCACGCAAGCAACCAAACTTACTGATTAATACAGAATCTTCACCCTCAAAAAGAAAGAACGAGGATGAACAGGGAGTGGTTAAACATGAAAGATGAAGAGAAGATGAGATGTACTGATCAGAAATGTTGTGAAAAACAAGAAGAATCGAAATGGTTACAAGCTTGAAGCATTTACATCGAGGTGGAGAGTGTTTGATGTAAAACACATCATATATCAGTTCTTCTGATATGACCACGGAAATCTATATTCCATATCACTAAGCCTCGGAGCCAAATGTAATCACAGAAGGGTTATGTAATGAAAAAGTTTGTACTTTTTCTGGAGCAAAACTTTTCTCTCATTATTAATTTCTTCTACAATAACTACGAGGGATACAGTAAGACAGAAGAACATTTCATGCTTCTCATATTCTAGTGCCCTGTCAGCCCCTTATTTAATATGCCACTGAAGTAGGGAGCCACTGTTTGCCGCTCAGCGCCTGTGGGAGCCACTCAGAGTCTGTTTAGCACGTATCAAAGCTGTAGGACATCACCATCTCCGCTGCTAAATGCCCAGTATGGTGCAGACAGTGTACATAACTTCCTTGCTCATTCTTCCATTCTTAGCTTGCACCCTCTGGTGATAGTGTCTCACTGACACCGCCCACCACAATCACTGAGAAATATCATCTATTCAGAGCCTCCTCTTTATCACTGTGAATTATTTTTTCAGTTATTCATATGATTCATTGATTTAATTTTTTATTATGTATATAATGTCTACACATTTCTTATGTCAAGAGAGAGAGCAGACAGAAAGCTGACCAAGGAAATGGACTCCCTTGCAGTTTTTTAAAGGGGTAACAAGCAAATTGTTTTCTCTGCTGTAATAGCTCACATTGTTATTGTGCATGGAGGGTGGGAATGAATTCACTAAGAATAAACTGCACATGCTGATAGTGCTGTTTATTGGCACATGCTGTCTGTAATGTTTGGTTATGAGTGCCAGATTTTAGAGGATGCGATAGACAAGCGCAATCTGACAACCAAATGTATTTCAGTGCATTTAGCACCTGGTTAAACTGGCTTTTGTACTGTGCTGTTCAGTCATGATTTTTTGATATTTTTTTTATTTAAAAGGAATAGTTCACCCAAAAATAAAAATATGACTTTCTTCTTTTAGACGAATACAATCAGAGTTATATTAAAAAATGTCTTGGCTCTTGCAAACTTTATAATGGCAGTGAATGGCTGTTGAGATTTTCACGTTCAATAAAGTGCATTCATCCATCATAAAAAGTACTCCACACAGCTCCGGGGAATTAATAAAGGCATTCTGAAGTGAATCGATGTGTTTGTGTAAGAAAAATATCCATATGTGATGCTATCTAGGAAAACCCAACAGATGGTGAAATTTTACGTTTTTTAGGTTTTGATACCATATGAAAGCCCTTTCCAAAACTGTTTTTATTTTGTCCATAGTTTGAATGTAACAAAAGTTATGGCTATCTGAAATTAGCTAATAGCTATGATTTTCAGGAAAGAAAAAAGTTTAAAGTGAGACGACTTTCACTTTCAATTCACAGGTTTAACGAGAGCTGTCTGTCAAATCAGGAGCACTATACTGCATCATTACACAAACAGACGTTTATCATGGCCATAGTCTCCGAACTCACGAATCACGAATAATGCAGCCTACCTTGTAGTTTATATTTACACAGTACTGTTCGCACACTGTGCATAAAACAGACTGTCATCGGACTCCACCTCTTTAGTAACTTCAAAATCTGATACTTCATCTCTTGATGTGAAATAGTCGTGAAACATCATTTAGGGCACTGACATCACCAAGACTGAGCAGACTGAGACATGTAAGACCGTTTAAGTGAGCAGCTAAAGTACTGCAGACTGCGTTGCTGTGCTCCGCCATCTCATGATATTAAAAAATAATAAATAAATAAAAACTTTGCGTGCCATAGTTTACACAAGACTGGTGGAGAAAGTGCATTGATGCACCTTTATTAAATATGTTGTGTGGTATATTTTGATAGGTTAACTGTTTTTGAGGTGTTTAGCGAAAGCACGTCCGCAACGCGTTTCAAATGAGAGAAAGACAGTCATTTCTGCTTGCTGCAAGGAATAGTTATTTTTCTGCACTAAACTAGTGAATTTCACCAAGATATTTTCAGAGATAATAGACAAGATGTAATAATTTAATGAAAACCTAATTTTGACAAAAAAATGACATTCGACTTATTTTTCGAATTTCCTGAAAACGTCCCAGCATGACATCTGACGGGTTTTTCCAGATTGCATCACATATTATAACTATATGAGCCGTAATCTCTAGCTTCCGCTAATTGTCGTATGTCATAAAAAAACTTGGTTAGCGTATTCTCACCGGAGCTTACGCTTTACCTACATATATGTCATCCGCTGGAACGACACTCTCTCGTGAACACGTGTACGACAGTTAGTGGAAGCTAGAGATTACGCCTTATAAAGTTTTAAACATGGATATTTTTTCCTACACAAAACCATTGCCTTTATTAATCTCCTGGAGCTGTGTGGAGTACTTTTATGATGGATGGACGCACTTTATTGGACTTATAAATCTCAACAGCCATTCACTATAAATCTTGGAAGAGGCATTGTTTTAATATAACTCCAATTGTATTTGTCTGAAAGAAGAAAGTCACATACACCTATAGGATGGCTTGAGGGTGAGTAAATGATGGGGTAATTTTCATTTTTGGGTGAACTATCCCTTTAAGAGTAAAATAAAGTCTTTACAGACTTTCAGACAGACCTCTGTCTGATAGGTACAGTTGTAAAATTGTATTCATACTAATGAACAGACGATGAACAGACCAAAGTCTCTAAATAGCATTCTAAGCCTTTCGTTATAGACAAATACTGATTTTTTGATTACGTTATCAACTCAGTTATATAAATTTTCTAGTTTAGAGTTGTTTAGTGTAAATTTATTAGCTGACGTTTGATGTTATCACCATTGAGAACCTTTATTGTTTTAGTGCTTGGAAACTCCAGCACTAATTCAATTACATCATTGGATAACTTTATATTACCATACATTGTAAGAAACCTTAATGTAGTTACTTTATCTGCATGGCTATTTTATTTTATGAGTAGCTTGGCAAACTACAATAGCTTCTAGAACACTAGAGACAGATTTTGTTTTGAAATGCAAAAGTGGTGCAACTGCTAGCTGGAACGACTTCATTCTGGGTTGCATGCTGAGAGATTTCTTACTCACTACTAAATGCAGTGCTATAGACTCATACCTAACTCAGAACACATAAATACGGGACATTAAATCAAAATGAAAGCTAAAGCCCATCTGTTCACAGGCTCTTAAAGCTAGTGAAAACCCGTAATGCTCAGCCTTACAGCCAAACGGTGGAGAGATTCAACAGCCTCGGTGTGAGTAATCATCTTCTGCGCCGGCTAAATTAAAGTTAGATCAGGTAGAGCCTGTTTTTGATCCGGCTTTAAATGGCTTCACCCACCTGTGGAGCAACACTCATCTGATTATTCTTCTTTTCCTTTATGTAAACTCTCCCTTTCTTCCGGCTCCCTCTTCATCATCCCTCAGGTGCTTGACTGAGCCTGTGACAAAGAGTGAAATAGGCACATGTGTGTGTGTGTTCATGTTTAAATTCTTGTATTTCTGGTCCAGTTCCCTTGATTTGAAGTCTCATCCTTTTCACTTCAAATACAATCCTTGGCTCTATTGGGCCAAAACTAATTTCATATTGATTCATGTTGCGCATGTAAATCTAAATATACACAGCATGTTTATGTTTCCTTTCTTGAGCTTGATTCAAGGTCTGACCCCAGTAATTTTCAGAGAAAAAAAGACTCTCTTTTTCGAGTCTGTTGCCCTCACCACCTCCTCTCCCCCTCTCTTTCTCTCTTTCTTCTGCCAGGAAAACATTCAATGAAATTGTACACTTTTGAAAAGCTTAATTTGATTGCCTCCTACAAAGTGAATGCTGCAGTCAACAGTAATTTCTAGATTTTCAAAAGACGGTTAATTGATATAGAGCAAGCTGTGTGTTTTCTCTCCAGCACTTTTATGTACAGCCTCCTTTTTATGTTCCAGTCTCATTCCCAGACTAATACATTTTTGTTCTACTTTCTAAAACTATGATTCCTTTCGATGTAAATGTAGGCAGAATGCCTATATCTATTTTATCTATAGGTTGTTGGTTAAATGTTAGAATGAAAAACAAGAATCACGAAAGATTTATTATGGCTGTGAAGTCAGTTGTAACACTTGTTATGAAATAAAAAACACATTTAAAATGCATAAACATTAGGGCTGCCCTCGAAGATTTTTCTTGTCGACTAGTAGTCGTGTATTTTAAGGATTAGTCGACTGTTAGTCGCACGTTTAATAAGCCATCATAATAATGAGCCTTTAACTGCCTACATAGCCTAACAAGCGCTCAAGTGCACGCAAAAAAAAAGCTTGACACAGCGCACCAGCAGATATAATAATTATGAATGAGGGAAAAACAGTAAGGAGACTGCATTAACGTTTTAATAACTTATTGATAAACTAGCGCTTTCTTTGTTTCCGCCTAAAGAGATGAAGTCGGCGACACTGACTCGTCATCTCCGCAGTAGCGGATCTGCCTACAAGTTTCATACGGATTTTATAATATGAGAATATTTGTTTTCTATCTAAATTAGACATTTCACTCTCTATAGATAGCATATATTTTTATGTCTGTAAGACAAGTATACACAAAGTTTCAAAGTTTTATGCTCTTGTTCACAGAGACTGAGACGTCAGAAAGCGCATCCTGTTTGCTCGAACTATTTTACAAAAGCGCAACGTTTCGTTGTTATTGTGAGTGCATACAAACGTAGAGTCTTTACAGAAAGATGTATTACTCTTATCTGTATGACCAAAAATTATGGAGTATTTTAAGAGCAAGTGAGCGCACCAGCGCCTCCATCTGTCACACAGTAAACAAGCTACTATTCAGCTTTCACACTCCGCACAGACACTTGAATAGCGCACATTTTTCTAGGCTAACATGTAAAGTTCTTACTTACGTATTTCAGATGAAAAGCCATATTTGAGGTTGATGAATGATAGTTAAGCATTTGGATGTTCTGCCCGATGTAATATATTACCACATAGACCAGCTGTTAACAGTCTGTCCATTACGGACTGCTTTACTTTGCCACTCCCTGTGGAATTTTTTACCGTTAGCCTCCCTTAGCCTTTACCTATTTAGCATACATGTAAGTTATAACGCAAATAATTCAGCAAAACTTCGCCTTTTTAGTTGCACTACAGTTTCATGTGTTGATTATGCATTTTTATACACTATCTTTTTTATGTTCCACTCTCATTTCAAACCCTCATTCCAGAAAGAGCCAAAAAGAGAGAATGCCAAAACTCATTTTAATAAAATAACCAGATTAGTATTCCTGAGGGTTAGTGTAAGCTTTGCCCTGAAGCGATCATAACTCATAAAGCCATTTTCAGGAGGCCACTTAGTCCACAGCTCCTCCTGTGACTCTGTGCTTGTGAAAGAGACCCTCTGCTGTGCTCTATATATCATTAAAGCCGTAAAGGTCTGTGAAATCAAGTCTAAATGCTCTGAAAATGTGCTTGCACTGAAACGAAATGATAGAGCAAAGCAAACTAATTAACATAACCCTATAATGACGCAACTCTACACGGCATGTAACAAAAATAATTGAAGTAAACCACACAGTGTGGTTTAAAGTGTAATTTACATTCTTTTGTATATTTGTAATGTTTGATTTGTAAATCAAAAACGTCATGTGATAAATTGCCCAAAAATGAAAATTCTGTCATTTACTCGTACTTACATTGCTTCAAGTGCCTGTCTTTCTTCTCTGGAACATAAATACACTACCAGTCAAAAGTTTTTGAGTACGATTTTTTGTGTTTTTTTTTTTTTTAAAAGTCTCTTCTGCTCACCAAGCCTTCATTTATTCATTTATAATTGAATATATTTTAAAATGTAATTTATTGCTGTGATTTCAAACGTGAATTTTTAGCACCATTACTCCAGTCACATGATTCTTCAGAAATCATTCTAATATTCTGATTTGTTGCTCAAAAACATTTATTGTTATTATTATTTTAAAGACAGCTGATTTTTTTTTTTTTTTACAAAAGCTTTTTATTTTAGATAAATGCTGATATTTTGATATTTCTATTAATCAAACAAGTACTGTATTAAATATTGATACTGATAATAGTAATAATACATCTTTCTTGAACAGCAAGTCAGCATATTAAAATGATTTCTGAAGGATCATATGACACTGAAGACTGGGGTAATGATGCTGAAAATTTAGCTTTGATCACAGGAATAAATTACATCTTAAAATATATTCAAACAGAAAACAGTAAAAAAAAAAAATAAATAAATAAATAAATGTAGCTGTTTGCTGTACTTTGAATCAAATAAATGCAGGCTTGGTGAGCAGAAGAGACTTCTTAAAAAAAAATAAAAAAATAAAAAATAAAAAAATCTGACTGACAGTGTATATTTAGAAAAATCTCTCCACTGCGTTAAAGTTAGTGTGTTGTTTTTGACCCCATTGATTTTATAGACTGGACAAAAACAGTTCTTCAGAACATCTTATTTTGTATTAAACAGAAGGAGGTCAACACTTTAGTTGCACATGTAGACAATAAACAATGTAATAGAGATACATTTACAGAGTAGACCTATGGTCTACACCTACAATTGTTCCAATTTAGTAGAAAGCACAAAATATTTAAAGTTCCTACATCAGCTTTAGCTTTGTTACAACACAAGTTATTCATCTCTAGGCCATGTTTCCCCTCTCCTTTCTCTGACAGAGAGAGAGAGAGAGAGAGAGAGATTTTGGGGAAACTCAAGCAGTAAGAACCTTATCTCAAGGCGCCATGCATAAAAACGAACCATCTCTCACCACGCAAGAGCACTACATCATGAAAAAAGCTGCTCGGTAGTTCGCACACGACCACAGCCTGGGGTTCGAGCCAGCTGGCTACAACAGGCAGCATTAGCAATGTTCGGTTTAGTTATTCAGTGCCTAGCGCTGATGATTAAAGAGACCCGGGCAATGGGCAAGACCTACTCTGTGTGCGAGCCTTAAAGAGGGTGAGCAAGAAAGGAGTCTGAGGGAAATAAGAGAAAAAGCAAGTAAGAATATAAGAGAAAATAAAGCGCTCACTAGAAACTTCCTCCTTAGGATTGTCTGGTACAAGCTGTATCGCTGTAGATATGCTTTTGAAGTTTCTTCTTTTCTCTGCTCCGAGATCTCGGAGCCAGAGCTGTGCTAGTGCCGCTGCGAGCTAGGCTTTCTTAGGCCAACTAAAAGCGACTGCACGTCTGCCGTCTCGCTGATACATATTCGTACCTGTGAGCTCCCCTCATGAGAGAACGGGCTTTTGAACCTGCGTCTCACTGATCTGCTCTCAAGTCGCAGACAACCCTGACACGCTACCAAACTTCCAGGGAAAAAGAGAAAGTCTAGAAATATGGCTGACTATCTTAATATCTCAACCAAAATGAAGACGCTTGCGTGCGAGGAAGAGAGAGGATCAGTAATCTCGCTGGCAGATGATCATAGTGGGTCGAAAGGTGTGGGGGGATTTTCTCACTAATCAAATTGAATGAGCGCTTCTGACGGTGAAGCTCTGACAGCCTCTCACTCAAAAATACCAGTCGTTTCTTTCTGCGATGGAAAGACTGAGGGATGAGATTGAGGGCCGTCTGTAATGAGAAGGGAAATAAGGAACATTGAAAATTAATTACTGAAAATTTCCCATTGGTTAACTGGGTGTCAGTCTAGCCCATACCTTACTTTATTATTAGTAACATATCAAGTTAATGTTAAATTTTGAATGTTAATATAGGGATTAAGTATTTTTATTGCTCAAAACACAGAAACAAGTACTGCATGTCCGTTTCCATCACCCTGAGGTCAGTGGGTTTTTGGTTAAATGTCTGAAATAAGATATTTTTGCATTTTATTCTATGATATAAAATGCATCAGTAATATCCTCTTGTTTTTTCTCTTTTTAAGATTTTACTTGTTAACGTGAAAAGGGCAGTGGCTAACAAATTGTTAAATCCCAGATAGCACGCGTACGTCTGCAAGATGTCTGTTAAAGATCACTTGATCTGGAAAGCATCTGCTGTGTAAAAACATCTGACAGGCATCTTTAAGATGTCAGTTTTACATGCATTTTAAATCATAAACATCTTAAAGACATCTAATAGACGTCTATTTGACATCTGAAAGGAAACGTCCTATAGACATATTGCAGATGAGCAAACACTAAAAAATACGTCTTGCAGATGTAAATGCAGACATCAAATAGACATCTCTGAGATGTACGTGCGCTATCAGGGATGGGTCTACAGAGATGGTTGGGGACATTAATCATCATCACACAGAGCAGGTAAACACATTTCTTTCTCTTTCACAGCCTTCTTGTTAGAATCATGCTCTTGCAAACTGTTCTAAATCAAACTTTTAGGTAAAAATTTATTTTAAATAAAGACAGAACGAGTTGTCAGAAGCTTAGTCGTGATTTTAAAGAAACAAACCCATAGTGTAGTTTGTTTGCATTCTACATTTGGCTTTGTACTCCTGCTGATTGTAATTAGTCTTTAAAAGTCATAAAAGCTTTGTTCATTTGTGATGACTATCATGATGAGCAATATGTGTACAAAATACAAACTTTTGTTGATCATAGGGCTTATTTTCTGCAGTAATTAAAAAAACAATTGAAAAATCTCAAAGATTTTTTTTGACACCCGAGTTTCAGAGTTGGGTAATAAACATTTAACATAGTGGAGGTAGAAAACAGAGAACTGTAGGAAAGGTTTTATTTGTTTTCCCAACAATATCTACACTGCTTTTTCCTGCGGTCATGTATATATTTATGTATATACAGTTGAGGTCAAAAGTTTACAGAATCTGCAAAATGTTATTTTACCAAAATAAGAGGGATCATACTAAATGCATGTTATTTTTTTTATGTACTACTGACCTGAATAAGAAATTTCACAAAGTTTATATGCACTTGATTCTTAATACTGTGTTGTTACCACAGCTTTTAGCACCGTTTTTTGTTTGTTTGTTTTTGTTTACTGATGGTTGTTCATGAGTCCCATGTTAGTTTTAAACAGTTAAACTGCCCATTGTTCTTCAGAAAAATCCTTCAAATTCTTTGGTTTTTCAGCATTTTTTCAGCATATTTGAACCCTTTCCAACATTAACTGTATGATTTTGAGATCTATCTTTTCACACTGAGGACAACTGAGAGACTCATATGCAACTATTACAGAGGTTCAAATGCTCACTGATGCTCCAGAAGGAAAAACGAGGCATTTAGAAGTGGGGGTGTAAACTTTTGAACAAAATGAAGATGTATACATTTGACTTATTTTGCCTAAATATCTTCTCTTTTGTTTCCATTTAGCACTGCCCTTCAGAAGCTACACACTGTAAAAAATATTCTGTAAAATTTACGGTAAAAAACTGGCAGCTGTGGTTGCCAGAATTTTACCGTAAAAAATACGGTAGCAACATTTTGTGTTTTGCGGTTTTCACTTAAATTTACAGGTAAATACTGTAATTTCATTAACTGATATAATGTTAATTTACCAACCTATTGAAGTACTGAAATCTTTTTTATACCTTTGTAATACACTGATAACCACCAAAAGCAGGTGGTGATGAGAAAGTCAAATGA
>JAHKKF010536297.1:0-11087 GCA_019740295.1 Labeo calbasu
TACAGATTATTTTACTCACCCCCTTGTCATCTAAGATGTTCATGTCTTTCTTTCTTCAGTCGCAAAGAAATTGTGTTTTTTGAAGAAAACATTTCAGGATTTCTCTCCATATAGTGGACTTCTATGGTGCTCGTGAGTTTGAACTTCCAAATTGCAGTTTCAATGCAGTTCCAAAGGGCTCTAAACGATCCCAGCCAAGAAATCAGTGATCGGTCATTTTCTAAAAAAAAATGACAATTTATATACTTTTTAACCTCAGATGCTCATCTTGTCTAGCTCTGCGTGAACTCTGTGTATTCCGGTTCAAGACAGATAGGGTAGGTCGAAAACTCCCATCTCATTTTCTCCTCCAACTTCAAAATCATCCTGCATCACTGCAGATGTTAACAAAAAAAGCGATGTAGGATGATTTTCAAAATGCATTTAAACTGCACTTTAGAAGTTCAAACTTACGGGCACCATAGAAATCCACTATATGGAGAACAATCCTGAAATGATTCCCTAAAAAACATCATTTCTTTCTGACTGAAGAAAGAAAGACATAAATAATAAAAAGACACAAAAATTATCTGTAAATTTTTGTTCTGGAAGTGAAATTCTCCTTTAAAGACAAACCATGTAAACAGTTCATTAGTCAGAATCAATGCTAATAAATTTTTCCTTCACCAATTCCACCTTGTGCAACTTTTGGAGCGGGGCTTTTCACATTATCATGTGTTTTCTTGAAAATGGTTTAAAAGATTTAAAATCATACATATGCACAAATACAAACAGCACAAATTTCTAAGAACTTGGCACATGTTTTAACCCTTTTAACCCATATGAAATAATATACTAAAAATGTGTGTAAATCTAATACAGTAGGCTTAGGGTTGAACTGTAAAAAAAACTATACAACTGAAACAAATTTTCCCTTTCTTTGTAGTTGACATGATCTGTCAGCGTCTTTGTGTATTTAGCCTAAACCGGACTCAGGTCTCTAGAAACTCCAGTGTAGTGGTTGTAGAGCAGCGGCCACTCTGCCAACTGGCTTGTCATGAGCAATCAACGTCCAGTGATGTTTCCCCAAACGCACACACCGCTTCAGTTACTTTATCACAAATCAGTTACAAAGACAAAACATGTGTGTGCTTGTTTTTATGGGTCCATTTGACCCTGATCACAGAACAACATCCAGCTGCTGTTAGTATGCTGGTAACTGAAGACAACACTCGTGTGTGTGTGGGTCTCTTATTTCTGACATGTGTTTAATATTGGGACTTTTTAGACTAGTAAAGCCTTGAGACAGATCTTACAACCTTTGTTGATGATTTTTACAATTTTTGTATTTCAGTATAATCTGTTATTTTGTCTTCTAAGAGAACTGTGAAGGATTGTTGTTGGTTCTTTTGTAAGTAATGGAAAATATTCCCCGAAATTCGAAGAGCAAAACGGATTTAATTATTTACAATATGTGTAGGTTGTACATATAGATAAACTCGAATAAGGTTTGCCCTCCTGGTGCTGTGCCATGTTTGCTTAAATCAGCAAACCAAACTCAGTTTGATATTCTTTTCATTCTTTTTTTAATGAAAAGAATTTCTTTAAAGAATACATTTATGGGAAATTCAGATTGGTAATTGTATTATAAAACAATGTGCATTGTGTGTGTGACTGAATAAGCATTGAGTTCAGTGTTTTCTTCAAACTATGTCCTTGTGCTGCTCCCATGTCACATGTCAAATTCTCCATATCTCCACATGGGCAGCTTCTCATCCACGTTCATATCCCCACTTCCTGCTCCCTCCCCCATGCTGTTCCTCTTTGTTCCCGTTGTCTCTCCTTAGCCTTGACTGTTCCCAGTTCAGTGTAAATTATCTTCAAACCCTCAGTTTGCATTGAAGTCATGCCATGCGACAGGCCCAGGCGTCAGCCACTTCCGTCTAAGCTTCACACACATGCAATCTGAAAGAACTGGGTTGTAAGTAAGCCCTTAATTGCCATTGAAATGCCATGGCTCCATTTGCAAAAGAAATTGTGGCTTTTACCCCACTACTATCATAGAAAGTGTCGTTCATGCTAGCACAAGCTGGAATTGGTCTGGGTCATCCCCATGGTGCTTTACTATCCAATTGAATTTTCTATGTAAACTCTGGGAAATGCAGTCGCAGGACTGGTTGTAAGTGAGACTGAAAATGTTATATATATAGCTAATATATATATATATAGCTAATAGTTTTTAGTAATATTTTAAATTCCCAAATATTTCTGTTTTTATTTTAATTTACTGTTTTATTTATTTATTTTTTTTGTTATATTTTATTTTTGGCATTTTTGCATTTATTAAGATAGGACAGCATTTCAGACAGATGGGAGAGATAGAGGGGGCACGGGATCGGGAAAGGTCCGCGACCCAGGACTCAAACTCGGGAGCACCCAAAGCAAAATGGTGCGATATGTTGGCTTGCTGCCCACAAAGTTATTGCCAAAAAATTGTCTTATTTTTTTTAAAGAAGACTCTTCTGCTCACCAAGCCTGCATTTATTTGATCTAAAATACAACAAAAGCAGCTGCTTTCTATTTGAATATATTTTAAAATGTAATTTACTCCTGAGATCAAAGCTACATTTTCAGCATCATTACTCTAGTCTTCAGTGTCACCTAATCATTCAGAAATCATTCTAATATGCTTTTTTGCTGTTAAAGAAACATTTATTATTAGGGCCCGAGCACTGCAGTGTGAGGACCCTATTGGAATTGCTCCATTTCTTCTTCTTCTTCTCCAAAGTGAAAAGTATTTTTGAGGGCCTGAACGTGCTTGAAAACTCACGAAACTTTGCACACGATTTACATCTGATATTGGTTTCAGAAGTGGGTGTGGCAAAATGGCTTGATAGCGCCACCTATAAAATTTCAACGGAGTGTACCTCGAGCTACATTTCACGTACATGTACGAAACTCGGTACACCCATGTAACACACCAATACCTACAAAAAAGTCTCCTGGCACAACATCCGAAACCCAACAGGAAGTCCATTATATTGAATTTCCTGTATGATTTTTGTGCAGTTTTTGCCATTTTCAGGCCTCATACTTTAACGAACTTCTCCTACAGTTTTAATCCGATCATCTTCAAATTTGCTGAGTGTTATCATCAACTTTGCGACGCTAAATTGTGAAGATCTTGAGTTTTTGTTGAAGGGCGTGTCCCTGGCGGCCTGACAAATTTCGATGTTTCGCCATGAAAAAGGAAGTTGCTGTAACTCAGGCAAACAATGTCCGATCTGCCTCAAACTTAACACGTTTGATAAGAGTCATGTCCTAAATACATGTCAGTGCCCATATTCAGTTATAGTCATAGCACCACCTGCTGACAACTAGAAGTGACATGTTTAACACTGTTACGGACTCCTAGCAACGTATTAAAAAGCATTAGCAAGTTTTAAATAGGCTAGCAACATGCTAGCAACACTTAGCTAAGAGCTAAAGCATGCTATTAATACAAAGAAAAAGAAAATTGCTGTAATTCATGCATACAATGTCCAATCTGCCCCAAACTTAACATGCAACATGCTACAAACATAGTAAAGCATGCTAGCAACACTTAGCTAATTTGCTAAAGCATGCTAATAATACAATGAAACAGAAAATTACTATAACTCAGGCATGCAATGTCCAATCTGTCCCAAACTTGATGTGTTTGATAAGAGTCCTGGCCTGAACACATGCCCATGCCCGTATTCAGTTATAGTCATAGTGCCATATTTAAATATGTCAGGAAGTGACATATTTAATATTATGGATGCCTAGAAACATTAAAAAGTATCAACAAGTGTTAAATAGGGTAGCAACATGCTAGAAACATGCTAAAACATGTTAGCAACACTTAGCTACTTCATGCTATTAATGCAATGAAACAGGAAGTTACTGTAACTCAGGCATACAATGTCCAGTCTGCCCCAAACTTAACACGTTTGATAAGAGTCCTGTCCTGAACACATTTACGTGCCAATATTCAGTTACAGTCATAGCGCCACCTACTGTCAACAGGAAGTGACTTGTTTAACATTGTGATACACTATTAGCAACACACTAAAAAAGCCACTGAGTGCTAAACCTGTTAAAAACATGCTCAAACATGCTAAACACGTACTAAGTGTTAAAGCATGTTGTTAAAGACATGAAACAGGAAGTTGTTGTAATTCATACAAACAATGTCCAATCTGCCCCAAACTTCACATGTTTGATAAGAGTCCTGGCCTGAAGATATCTACTTAAATGTTGTTCAGATTCAATCATAGTGCCAACGGCTGGCAAAAGGATGTAACTTGTTTTACATTTAACATGTTTACATGTTTTACGTATTAATTAATGACTGACACATTCTTCCTATATTTACTATATTAAAAGCATACTGCCCACCGTTCTCTCTTTTCCTAAAGCCATCGGTCGGCGATGAGCCCGGGTGCGAAGGCCCTTTCATCGCTGCTTGCAGCTTTAATTATTATTATTATTATTTTGATCAATATTTAAAACAGTTGAGTACTTTTTTTTTCAGGATTCTTTGATGAATAGAAAGATACTTTTATTTAGCAAGGATGCTTTTAATTGATCAAAAGAGATGATAAAGACATTTATAATGTTATAAAATATTTCTGTTTCAGATAAATGCTATTCTTCGTAACTTTCTATTCATCAAAGAAACCTGAAAACATTCTACTCAGCTGTTTTCAACATAATAATAATAATAACAATAATAATGTTTTTTGAGCAGCAAATGAGAATATTAGAATGATTTCTGAAGGATCATGTGACTGGAGTAATGATGCTAAAAATTCAGCTTTGACATTACAGAAAAATAAAAGCAATAAAGATTTCAAAAACAGCTAGATGGAACGCCACTGAATGGAACAGATCAAAAGCATTTTGAGACTCATGTCAAAGTTGAACTACTTTACACATGACAGTACATCTTAAAAGCGGCCCTCATTTCACGAAATGATGAAAAACAGTAAGACATAATGTAACGTGAAAAACAAATAATTGCAAAATACTGCAGACCGAATACAAGAATAGGTTCTTTGTGAACATCCACTGGGTCTAACTAGGACAGACATAAAGATACAACATAATTGTGGACTGTAGAAAGAGAAACCTAGAAAGAAATAGAATAAATAGTGGAGTTTCACTTTGCACAAAGATCTGTTATCTCACTGGTTTTGCCAGTTGCAGAAATAGAAAAGTGTCAGAACTGAATTCCTGTTGTCACTTACTGGCAGTTCAAGTTTTCTTTTGCCTTTTCCTGATATAAGTATAGCCTATATCCATGACAGTATAAAGAAAAGAGCTTCAAAATATGGGACACCCTTTTTTTGATGGTGGCCTACTGATGAAAGGCTGTGCTCCTGGATAAGACCAGCAAATGACCTTACGAATCAATCAGGAATCAATCTCATAGCAGTCAGTGAATCATTCAACACCCTCTGTTCCACCTGCATCAACAGGGTCTTCTTCAGTTTCCTTCCAGACTACATCTTAATCCACCCCAGCTCATGTTAAGACCATTGGGGAAATCAGAAAATTCTCTTCTCACTTTGCAGGAAGATAGTGTGTCATTGTTTTGGCTAGCATGCTAGAATTTCTTCCTGAATATGAAAATGTAATGCCTTTCTAAAGAGGATGTTTTGATCAGGATTGCATATGCATGTATGCTAAAAGTCATCCGCCACCCTCCTCCATCGCTTGCTTTTGCATGGCTTTAGCACTCTAAATCTAGGATTATTTTCATACAATGTTACATGCTAATGTGACCTTATCTTTTGCAATCAAATACTGGAAAGCCACTCATATGGAAGTACAGTTAAGGGAAGGATGAACAGCAGTTTTAGGTTGCAAATAGTGGACTTGACATTAAGTGGCATGACAAAAGAGGTTCTTACAAATGAAGTACCCATTTAATGTACAGTAGTTAAACAGCAAAGCTCCAGGCTGTGCCTATAATGACCACATTTGCATAAACAATTGCTATAATTGTGTAATATAAATTGACACATCACTTCTTATACATTGCAAGCAGTATCTTTTTAACTGCATGTTTAGTTAGGAGTAGCCTATCACCTAATTTGTTTTTAAAATGAGACACAGCTAACAAAAGTTTTGGTAGGGGAAGTTTTGGTGTGTTTGCGTACCAAAATATACACTGGAAAATATTTGCTTTCAACCTCAGAGAAAAAAAAAAAAAAACATGTCAAAGTGGAAAAATATCAGACTTTTTCAAAAAATCATCATCTCAAATACTAAAAAAATTTGAAAAATTAGATATTCAAGAGATATAGAAAATGCAGAGGATCATCTTTCTGTGTCAGTCAATGAACATTCAAGTAAAAGTGCAGAAAGGCATTGTAAAACTACTTGGATTCAAGAGTTTGCATGATTCAGTCATGATCATTGTGCACAGAAAATGTTTTGAGACTGTTCCAAAGCGGTCAGAGAAATGGGGGAACCAGTAATGAAATTGGACTGTGAGAAAACAGGGCGACAGTCTCGTACCATGTAATCTCAAAGAGTGCTTTTCCAAAAAAAAACATTATGCAATGTTGTACAAACTACGTGATGAGAAAGAACAGAAGAACAAAAGCGAATGTGGCGTAAAAATGCAAACGTAAGCATGCCATTTTAGTTTGTTTTTCACCGGCTGAGCTACCGAGCAAGCTTGTTACATCCGATGTTGTGCCCATTTTCGACCCCCTGCCAATTATTACCCTCTTGTTGAAATCGCTACATGATTGCCTAATCCTAACTCCATACCCTAACCTTAAACCTACCAATACTAGGGGGTAGTAATCTGGTGGGGGTCATAATTCAGGAAGGAATACCGGAAAGCAAAACATATGGAGTTGTAATCATAACTGTGTACGAAAAGTGCTCACTGTTTACCACTAGTGTTCATTTCTGTTGGAAACTGCAGTGAGCGATATGTACTTATTGGCAGTGTTGGACATGTTATTTTAAAAAAGTAATTAGTTTTAGTTGCTAGTTACTTCTCACAAATAGTAACTGAGTTAGTAACTAAATTACATCATTATAAAAGTAACTAATTACCAGGGAAAGTAACTGTTGTGTTACCTTTAAAAAAGTTCAAATATGTCAAATAACTTTGCCCCCAAAATTAAAAATGTTAAATGAATAAAACATTGAGCACTAATTTACACTATTTTAATGTTGCTGTAAGACAATGTGAGAGACACCTTCCCGGGGCTAAATATCACATCATTGGGGTCGCTTCAAGCCACGGACGTGAAAAAATCCTGCGTTAACCGCAGGTTAGTGGTCTGTCTTGCTTTTTCTCTTGATGACCACGAAAATAACAAAAAATACTCCGTCATTTTCGATCGTACAGATAAGAATAAGGTATCTTTTGAAATTGCAAAGGGTTTACCTTTATTTGTGTATAGTCATAATAACATCAAAACAATGTGCTTTTGTAAAATAAAGAAAATAAACAGGATGCTGACACACAGACACGTAAATAAAACAACCTGAATCTCAGTGAATATTTGCCTCACAGACATGGGAAATATATGTATGAGGAAGCTTAAAATGTCTGCTTTTAAATGAAGCAAGTCCGTATGAAACCAACGCAAGCTCCAGTTTTTCCCATCTAAACTCACGTGGACATGTAGGTAAACACCCACATCGCCTCCGTAAACAAACATGAACAATCCTCAAGTTCATCTCGGCTACTTTTTGTTTCTGGAAGAAGAGGAGCTGAGAGGAAAAAGCCAGAATTTACCTCAGAAGAAGAGCACAATGCAGTGCGATGCGCAGCTTGATCCAGTGGAGGAGATCATTCAGATGAGTAGCCTAAGATTACTTGCATCTGTTGTTATTGTGTTATTAAAAAAAAAAAAAAAAAAACTTTGCAAGTCCTATAGTTGAGAGAGAGCCTACTTGGATGAAAACCGCTTTGGTGAGCTCAATTGTAGTAATGCTGCATTTTATTGTCAGTAACAGGAACGGCGTTGTAACGGGAAACAGTAATTTGTTATATTACTTGTTAATGAAAAAGAAATGCTGTTAGTAACACCTTTTATTTACGATGCCGTTATTCCCATCTCTACTTATTGATACGATTTCGCGTCTTGCGGAAAAGTTCCCACATGTGTCTTCATCATGAGATCAGGTAGGAAAAAAGGTACAAAACTGTGCCTGGGGTGGAACCCTTTAGTAATAAGCTCTTAGCTTTTATATCTTACGTTACTGCCGAAGTGACAGCTTTGTACCTTTTTTTCCTGACAGTGCAGTGAATCAGTTCACTTGAATCGTTGTTTGTTGAACTGGTTCAAATCCCTGCGTGTTACTGTAGGTCTTAATTTTCATCAGTTTCGTTAGTTTTTCTTCTTGACTTACATAAATCAGGGTTTTAGTTAGTTTTAGTTAGTTACTTTTTAACACTAAAGATGTCTATTTTAATAGAAATACTGTAGAGGTGGAGTTGGTGTGGTGAAATTTTCACAGAAGTGATGCAATCATTTGTTTATATACTGATGGATTGTGATTGACAGAAATAAATGAACATTATCCTTTCATCTAGTCTCCTTTTGAATAATTGTCTTTTTATCATCACTTTGCTTTGTCCTTTCTTTGCTTTGCCTGTCTTTGCACAACAGAAAAGATGAGAAATACATTTCTCTCTCTCTCTCTCTCTCTCTTGCACTATCCATGGCCAAACAGCTGCTGACAACAGGGTGTAATCACAGACAAACAGCCAAGAGGCAATTTGAAGCCTAATGAATAAAATGCTTTTTATTCTCACTCCATGTCTCTCCATAGGAAATAGCTTTTAAAGCAACCATGGTTTCATATCTTGACAACCCTGGCGTCATTCACCTGTGGTATGTCTGTAGGTTTAGAGTGCTTTTGTTACCATAAATGGATAAAAACAAGTATTTTTATTCAGTGATTAGTTTCATCCATCTTGTCGCCCAGATATTCTGGCCTTAAGTAAAATCTAAATTTATAACTCACCATGTGCACACATGCTTTTACTCCATTTTCTAGCTGATTTCAGCTTCCCTTGTGCTGTTTGGATTAATATTTAATTTCCTATTACATACCTGCTTGCTCTCTCATAGTTTTTTTTATGTAATTTCATGTCAGAACATGCTTTGTAAATGCTTGTTATAAGGGGTAGCATTAACCTCATGTTTCACGTCATCTTGATTCATTGTTCGTTAAACTTGCTCACAGCTCTAAGCAAATGTTACGCAAGAACATAAAAGGATAACGCTGCTATATTGTCACATTTTGGACCTTGGTAAAATGATCATTTCTCCAGTATAGTTATAATAGTAGTAGGAATGCCACTCGTGACTCTTCTGTTGGTACTCAGTCACAAACAATCTCGCCTGAGAGGGTAGTTTCTGCTGTCTCCCAAACAACTTGGTCCTTTATTGCACCATTATGTTTCTAAAAGAGTCACTGTAATTAAATTTGAGACACATGAACTGTTTTACTACGTTTGTAAATATTTGTTGTGTTAATTGTGACTCACTTTACTTTATTTGTTTGTCTTTGTAGACTCTGATGTGAAATAAATGGTCCCAAAAGCTCGTTGTACTGTTAGAACTTACCAGTTGTTTGGCCATTAATAATGTCAGTATGAAAACATATGGGTTAGGGGGACATTCCAGTCCCCTTAAAACCACACACATGCTCTCCCTCCCTTTTTCTGTCCCTCTCGCTATCTCTCTCTCACTTTCATACACCTGTTGTATTTGGATATCAGACAAGTGCGAGAGTCACACAAGTTTTGCATGCCTAAAATCTTCTAGAAGGGCTAATTCAGAGAGTTAGCAATGCTAATGTTTTTAGCGGCTCACAAAGCTTTCTGGCTTTTGTCTTTACGAGATTAGTTCTGACCAGATGATACTATTCTGGGGTCAATTCTTGACAATGACAAGCAGAATTTCCATAATTGATTATTTCTGAAACTTTAAATAAACAGTTTAGCCAAAAATGGAAATTTAAGGAAAATGTCCTCAACCTCAGGCCATCTAAGATGTAGATGAGTTTGTTTCTTCATCAGAAGAGATTTGAAGAAATTTATCATGCATCACTTACTCACTAATGGATCCTCTGTTGTCCTCTCACATCAAAATCCACCAACATTTGTTTAAAACCATTTTAGACTGTTTTTACTTGTAAACAGTCCTGACAAGAGAACTTTTTCACTCATAGTTTAGCCAGAAGCAATGGTTTAAAGTTAAAAATGTTTTAATGACGGATTTCTGTCTTACAAACATGCAGCTTTTCACTTCACAAGAACTGATGGACCGGAGTCATGTGGATTACTTGTGGATTATTGTGATGTTTTTAGCAGCTGTTTGGACTGCTATTGATGGCACCCATTCACTGTAGAGAATCCATTGGTGAGCAAGTGACGTAATGTATATTGTAAAATTTCCAAAATCTGTTCCCATGGAAAAAAAACAAATTAATCTAGCCTACATCTTGGCCTGAGGGTGTGTAAATTTTCAGAAATTTTTCATTTTTTGGATGAACTATTGATTTAAGCAACAAACAAGACAATTAGATTAGTCACAAAAAAACTGACACCCACTAGTTTGTGCAATTTAAGTACTTTGTGGTTGTTTATGTCCTCTAATTCCCTTTTTTTATTAAGGAGAATAAGCCATTTCTCCCTCTGTTGAAGTCTTTACGTTGTTACAGGCTTGTTTTTCACCAAGCTGTGGTTTCAGATGACAAAATTGTTTTATAAAATGTTACAACAGAGTTGCTGGGAGTAACTTTATTTCTTCATGACTGGGTGGAGACTAGAACAAAAACATGTTTCTAAATAAATTTGAAGAACATTTGTCAACACTGGCATCCACACTGGTGGTTGCACATACTACTACCCTGCTACTCTCTTCCACACACACACGTTGTGTTTCCATGTTTTATGGGGACATTCCATAGGCGTAATTGTTTTTTAAACTGTACACGCCGTATTTTCTATCGCCCTACACCTACCCTATACCTAAACCTAGCCCTCACAGGAGACTGTGCACACTTTTACTTTCTCAAAAAAACTCATTCTGCATGAT
>JAHKKF010536297.1:11137-28278 GCA_019740295.1 Labeo calbasu
TGCACACTTTTACTTTCTCAAAAAAACTCATTCTGCATGATTTATAAGCCTGTTTCCTCATGGGGACCTCACAAATGTCCCCACAAGCTCAAAATTTATTGGTATTACTATCCTTGTGGGGACGTTTGGTCCCCATAACGTGATAAATACCAGGTACACACATACACACACACACAGACTGGTATTCCCGTCATTATGGGGACAATCCATAGACATAATGGTTTTTATACTGTACAAACTGAACAAATTTTGTATCCTCTTACACTAAGCCTACCCCTAAACTTACACTGCACACAAAAGTTTTAGATTTTCAAAAAACATTGACGTTTAAGAGCCAGTTTTACTAAAGAGGGCAAATTTGAGCGAAATTTAGCATAGATGTAGAATAAGGAAATTAAGTAGCTACGCTGAAAAGAACTGGAGGCCAAAAAATTAAGGTTTGCTAGAAGTTTTGGTAGACCTGGTATTGCTTGACTCCTAATTGAGGGTTCCAAGTCGTCTTTTATTTCCTGAAGCAAATTAAAAATAACATGGCTTGGCAAACGATATGTTCGGATAATGTGTTCTTCTGGCATTCCAAATAAATTAATACATGTGGAAAAATCCTCTCCCTTCTAGCACGCGCTCTCTGTTCTCTGCAGTGCCTCCTCCTAGCAACAATAATTGCAGTCATTTCAAGCGCAAAATAGTTTAAGACATGCCTTTTTGGGCGTTAAATAATGGCGCGAATGCCAGTAATTTGACGTATAAATACTATAACCTAACTCTAAGAGAAAACTTGCACTATAAGTTATACAAGTACTGTACATGCAATTCAAAGTAAGTAAAATATAATTAAATGCTACTTTTAAGTGGCATAACTGATGAAAGATGTGGACAGTCATTGAGTTGTCATTATCAAATATTATTGATTTTCTCAGATAAGTGGTGCAGCCCTAGCATATTCTATACCACATGATCACTGACATTCATGAAGATGCAGTTGTTAAAGTTCTGGTGTGTCAAGGCACTGATTCAGAGATGGCCACAGCAAATCAGCAGCCACTGTTAACAAGGAGCTTTCATTAGAGTCCTAATTACAGAGACACCCAGCCAGAGTGGGCGGAGGGCGAGAGACAGAGACGTTGTGTGTTTAAGAGGGAGAGAGAGAGAGAGAGGGGGTACTGGGAGGATGGCATGAGACTGGCAGAGATCAAAAATATTCCTGACCTCGTCATCGGCCGGAGGCCAAACATGTGATCATGTGACAGCAGCTGCAGGGGCACCTCCAGCACTACTGGACTCTCTACAGCTCTCACACTGCTTTCTGCTCTTCATCTCCACTTCCTTGTTTTTTTTTTTTGCCCGTTATTTTTTGTAGTTTATTTTTTTTCTTTTCGCTTTCACATTTATTCGCATTCCATATTTATTTCTTTCTCTTTGGTTTTGTTTCTTAATTTTTCAGTTTCGTGTTTACTCCTTAGCTTCTCCTTTCACTTCTCAACAACAGCAACTATTTATGTAAATAATGTACAAGTGCGCATCTGGTGATATGTGGTTTCTGAGGATGGACCGCGAACGTTTTAGTCTGTTTTTTTAAGAATAGTCAATGCCAGTACTATGTGCAATAATGATGCTGAAAATGTATCATTATCAAAAGTTCAACCATTTTCTTTTTTAAAATGTATTTATTTATTTATTTTTTTTGTGGTTTAGTGGTTAATATTAATGTTGCACACAAATGATATGTATATCCACCTTTTTCTTCAACGCGGAAGTGAGCCCATGGGTGGAACTTCATTATTCATTCGCCACCATAGGGAAATAATGAGAAGAAGAACAATGTGCAGTAAACAGTAAAAACTGTTTGCACTACAAACCACTGTGCTCATAATTAAGATAATACATTAAAATAATATGGTAAGGCACACCATTTTGCAATATCAAGCAGCAAAACGAGCTGTTTTGTAAACCTGAATGAGACCAGAAGCCAGACACATTAATTTTACAAATGGCAGCGCCCACTCTTGCAGGAAGAACAAGGTGGATACTGGTCAAAATTTTTGGTAACACTTAACAATTAGGTTCCATTAGTTAATGTTAGTTAATATACTAACTAACATGAATGAACAATACGTTTATTACAGTATTTATTAATCTTTGTTAATGTTAGTTAAAAAAAAAAACAGTTGCTCTTGTCAGTTCACAGTGCTTTAGCTAATGTTAACAAGCACAACTTTTGATTTTAATAATGCATTAGTAAATGTTGAAATTAACATTAACTAAGATTAATTAGTTCATGTTAACTAAAATAGTTAACTAATGTTAACTAATGAACCTTGTAAAGTGTTACCAGATTTTTAAATGTTTTTAAAAGTGTTTTCTCTTCGAGGCTTGATCAAAAATACAGTAACAAGTTATACTGAAATAAATTGAAGTTTTCTATTATAATATATTTTAAAATGTCATTTATTGTCTGATTTTAAAGCTCAGTGTCACATTGCTGCTTAGTTATTATCAATTACAACTGGTGCCCAGTTATTAAAAATGGTTCTTCTATCAATACTGAAAAAAGTTTTTTTCGGCTGAATATTATTGTGTGTTTTTTTTAGGATTCTTTTGAATATCTTTGAATTAACTATAAATGTCTTATAGATAATTTTGATCAAATTAATGCGTCCTTGTTGAATACATTTGAATAATTTAAAAAAAATGTTATGCAGTCATTAACATTAAGTGTCAATGTTGATAATAATTATGTTTTTTTAAATAGCAAATCCATATAAGAATGATTAATTTAATGGCTGCTGAAAATTCAGCTTTGCATCACAGGAATACGTTTTAAAATGTAAAATATAACATTTTTATTTACTAATATTTCAAAATACTACTGTTTTGCCTGTATTTGTCATCAAGTAAGTCTTTGTGGTGCCTTAAAATGTGAAATTTAGTCACCTTGGAATGTAAATGGTTTTACAGATATTTGAGATACCCATTGCCAAATATATATATATATTATAGTGCATGTTCATTGATGTCAACCTCCTGCTCTAATACCAGCTCTAAATAACAGATGCACAGTTGAGTAGCCCACTTCAGCTTGCATTTGAAAGATTACTATGCAGCTATGACTGGATCCTCCTGCACTTTGAACACTGGTTCCAGTTCTACTAGATGAAAATTTGTTTGTACAAGTTGCTTTCCACGACTGCTGATGTTTTTTCATAACAGCACTGAACACAACAACGTTAGTCTATATTAATATTAACTATATAAATGTTTTGTTCAAAGTATCTGCTGTTTCATACTGCAGCAAAGAATCATAGTGTTAGACCAGCAAGCCAACTTTGTGCTTATGGCTGAATCCCAGCTGTGTTGATATTCAGTGCAGCACTCTGGTGTATGATTTTGCTTGATTAATGTTCATTTTATTGTGTTTATTTGCAGCCCTTAATCAAATGTAAACTGTGGAAAACTTTAATCAAAAAATTTAAATGCCACTTAGTGGCTTGGGGTTTTGATTGAAGTATCCATTAAAAAAAATACAAAATTTACTCTTAGTCATGCACTCCACTTTTAATATCTGACATGGAAGTGTGTGTGCAGGCGTCCACTTGTTTATGTGCACGTGTCTGAGGGAATGCATGATTGTCTCTTGAGAAATGATTTATATGGAAACAAGGAACTGAACGGAAGCAGGAAATTTCCTCAATGTGTTTCCATGTTTTTGGCCCTAGTGAGATGATGAGCAGATCATTTTAGACCTGTTCCTTTACATTGTGATTATATCAGCAGTCAGCAGGCAGAGCCTGATGAGAGAGAATCACAACTGTCATAAGAAACATATCATCATGCACTGACCGGAACGGACACCCTGTTCCCTCTACCACTGAATGAAAACACACACATACACACAGAGGGAAATTCTCTTCTACTGCTACACATGAATGATAGAATGGAATGGAATGAATGAAAACATGAATGAAAGGATAAATCAGTGGGAAGAAGAAGAAGAAATCATAGGGATTGTCTTTGGCTTCATACAAATGGCAAATAGCACATTTTGTTCATAATATTGTACATTTATACACGGAATATATGCAATCTTTTCCCCATAGAAAATGTATTTGTAGCAAAAACAGACCCAACAATGGATTTCAACAATGGAATGACATCCATGGACGTCATTTATAAATGTTACTAGGCAACCAGTAGTAGGAACAGCCACTAACAACTTTAACCATTGGCAACAAGCATTGTGAACAGGGCTTTATGCCTACATTACACACAAAAAATACCTGCTTGTTAACTCGAGTGTTCAGCACAAAGGTGCAAACACAGCTTTTTATAGTAATTGAAGTGTGCGAACAATCATAAATGAAAGCGTATTTGTAACTTTATTGTTATGTTTGTTAAGACACGAATCAGCACACTTGGGTGTGTTTTGAACTTTCTGTTCTGAACTTTCTGTTTTGAACTGTTTGGTCAGTCTCCAGGCAATAATTAAATAATATTTATGTAATTTATAACCAGAATATATATATGAAGAGTTCAGATGCAAAACCAGCTAAATCTATCGGATGTTTTTTCTTTAAAATTAGCATTTCTTTCTGGCTACTTTGTATAGGTCTCTAAGTACTGACACTTCTGATTGGGCTGAGGCTGAAATTTTGCGAGTTTGAAGTAAAAGTATTTGATGGATGTATAATATGTGTCAGGAGCATTCACTCATTTATCTCATTTTTGACCGAGATGGCTTTTAGCTGGTTTTGCATCTGAACTCTTCATATATATATATATATATATATATATATATATGTGTGTGTGTGTGTGTGTGTGTGTGTGTATATGAAGAATTTAATTGCTAAAACAGATAACTCCTTTTTTTTTTTTTTTTTTCAAAAATCCTGTTTTTATGATGTTATCATGTTTTTTTTTTGTTTGTTTTAACTCTTCATACATACATATATATACATACCCTAGACCACAAGACCAGTCAAGTAGCACATTTGTAGCAATATACAACAATACATTGTATGGGTCAAAATTATTGTTTTTTCTGCCAAAAAACATTAGGTTATTAAGTAAAGATCATGTTCCATGAAGAAATGTTAGTAAATTTCCTACTGTAAATATATCAAAACTTCATTGTTTGTTGATTAGTAATATGCTTTGCTAAGAACTTCATTTAGACAACTTTAAAGACGTTATTCGCAGTATTTAGATTTTTTGGCACCCTCAGATTTCATATTTTCAAATATTTTATCTCAGCCAATTATTGACTTTGTGGTCTAGGGTTACATATAGTACTGTATGTTCTTCTCTCCAAAAATGACTTTATAAGGTGATGGTGTATTTATTTTTATTTGTATTTATTTATTGTTAAACTGGGGATCCCTTAACTTAAAGGGGTCATCGGATGGCCATTTTCCACAAGTTGATATGATTCTGTAGGGTCTTAATGAAAAGTCTACAATATACTTTGGTTAAAATTTCTCAATGGTTGTGTAAAACAACACCCTTTTTACCTTGTCAAAATGAGCTCTGCAAAAATCATCCCATTCTGAGGTATTGGTTTTTTTAAATGCAAATGAGCTCTGCTCGCCCCGCCCCTCTCTTATCTCTGTGGAGTGTCGCCTGCTCCGAGAGATTGTTAACTTTAGCCGCATTTAGCGTGTTTAGCTGCGAAACTTGCTAACAAGCACGTTATTAGGAAAGGTGATTGCAGAGATTCATAAAAAAACCCTTATTCTCACTTCTGCTGTAGGTGAAGCTGGATCATGAATGATTTGTGCGAACATAGACGCATTTATGTAGATCGGGAGGCGCATTCTATTCACAATCAACCGTAATCCACTGCAGCTTCAGCGGCTCAGATGTCGGGAGTAAATGACGACCACTATGTGTTTATTATTACATCCAGCAACAGAACACCTCAATCGCTCAATCTGAGATATTCTTGTCTAATTTACAATGGAGGTTGGACTGTGACAGCTGACCTGAGGTAAGACGCTCATGTCAATCAACTATCGTGGGAGCGGCCTCTGTCGGTGTGACGCCACACTGACAGGCATCTGAGAATGGCTCGATTTGGAAAAGGGGATATTATTTTTACAGATGAATTAAAAACCACTGCACAAATTTTTATCATTATAGGGTAGATTTGTACGTACACTGCTAACACACATTAATGTTCAAACAACATGAAAAAGTGAACTTAGCATCCGATAACCCCTTTAAATGCAGGGTCTGAGACCCTTCCATTGCCTCTTCAGTTCAAAACATTGGTCTTATGCTAACAAGATGAAATTTGTTTTTAAAGGGTCATGAAACCCCCTCTTTCAGCACTGGTTAGTTCTCACCACAGTTTTAAAAAAATGCTGCAAAAGTGGGCATGGTGCGCTGCGGAGCCGAGGTGGAAGAGGGGAGAGAGTCAACTTCATGCCTAGACAGTTTCATTTTGCTCCCATTGAGTTAACAACACAAATAAATGCACAGTCATTTCCAATGTGTATCAAAAACATATATATGAACGCGCTGTTGCACCTCTATTAACTTTTAAGGTTCATTTTGCGGTGTTTATAATCCTTTTGATGGGTTGTGTCAAGGAGCTGTAAAAACCGGTTACACTCACTATATGAATGAATTGCGTTTGTACCTAAGTTTTACAAAGCAAAAAAATAAAAATAAAAAAAAAACACCCTCCTTCGATCCATGAACGTTTTTCTCAGTGTACACAATCTCACAGTTTGAAGCGTCTGTCACAGCAAATCAACACATGCCTTTGTGAATAATTAGGCGAAGCATCTTCTCATAGGATAAGAACACACAGCCTCATGAATATTTATGAGACACGGACTGTGACGTCAACACAGTTGATTAGATTTTAAACCTGGAAGATGAAAATAGCGCAAAAAGCTCAAAATTAACCAGTTTTCTCCAACAATTAAAATTAACGGATGCTAACATAGTCATCTATGATGTGCAACACAAACACTTCTGCTAAAATCTCAGAAAAAGTAATCTGGGGTTTCATGAACCTTTAAGAGATGATAAAGCAGCCTATTTACATTTTCTTCATAATTTTATTCCTTTTTATCTGCCTCCCTCTTTCTTTTCTCCCTTCACTTATTTATTTATTTATTTAATAATTTAACAGTCTTTTCTTTTTTCCCTCTAAAAAGCTTCAATATGACTCACTCATCTGGTAG
The DNA here is from genome assembly GCA_019740295.1 of Labeo calbasu. Lineage (NCBI taxonomy): Eukaryota > Metazoa > Chordata > Actinopteri > Cypriniformes > Cyprinidae > Labeo > Labeo calbasu. The sequence goes on from JAHKKF010536297.1 coordinate 18,328, forward strand.
CTATGAGACCATAACCATACCTTATTATCAGTCTACTGTATGATGGCTATCCTTATCCCTTTTCTATCAGTGCAAAATTGCATCTGCTGCATATATTTGAGTATGTGTTTTATGTCTATGAGTGTTAGTGGGTGTGTGTTTGTGTGCTTAGCAACCCTCTATTATTCGTGATTGTTTGTTATGAGGGAGACAGTTTTGAAAATGTCACTCAGATTTTGGCTGTCATTGCATTTGAATGGGCCGTTATGTAAATGCACTATGGGATGTGAGTTAAAGTGGCTCTTAAATGGGAAAATTGCACATTGTATGTGTATGTGAGAGAGAGAGGCTGTAGAGAATACTGTATATGTTAAAAAAACAAACAGCCTCAATGTCACACGCTCACCTCCATTAACAGTTATTGCTAGTGAAAAGAACATCAAGCCTAATCAAATGGCATGTGAAGTGAAAATGCTTTCATTTAATAAAGGCAATTGTGAAATTGTTTTTGAACTTATTTAATAAGAAGACTTGTACTGTATGACAAGATTCATAGTGTGTGTGTGTCTGTCTGTGTGTGTGTGTGTTTGTTTGCCTTTAGTTCTCTAATTAGTCCTTTTAAATTGGTCACAGAGTTTTAATATCATTATTTAAATGCTAAAAAAGCATAAGTACATGTCTCTGGTTTAGTGCCTGGAGGTGTATCTGACAAGTGCAATTACAAAGTAATTGCTTTTGCTGTCAAATGTAGAGAACATTAAGAGTTTACTAGCATATTTATGTAACTGCATGAAATGAGCAGCATTAGGAACAATGCAGTTTTGCCCAGAAATAGCCCAAATAGCCTTGAATAAATCAACTTTGCTGTAAATTATTATTGTCTTGTCTATCACAGTCCTGACATTTGTCATATTTTTGTAGATTTGAGACTACAGCAGTTTAAATTTAAGTCTGTTGAGTATCTAAACTGGGTTTAGCCAACGTCCCCACAATGGAAATGGCTTGTTAAAAACAACAACTAATGACCTTACATGCTGACCTCCTCACTTCAACAGGCACACCTGCACTTAAAGTGGTGATATTCTGCTTTTTCACTTTTTGAACTTTAGTCAGTGCATGGTGTGTATCTTTGGGCATAAAAAAGATCTACAAAGTTACAAATCTCAAAGTCCACTCCAAAAGGAGATATTTTAGATTTTAAAAAATTCCTTTTCAAGAACTACAACAAACGGCTCCTTTGGACTACAACGCTTGTTTTCCACATGCAATGATGTCAGAACGTGGTCAATTAGAATATCATTAAAATAAATCCCGCCCACGGAAATTCGAATTGTTGGAGGGAGGGTAGGGACAAGGTGGGGGATTAGCCTAACTTTAGGGATCCAGTATGGAGAACCGCTTCAACAAGCCTCAGCGCGGCGGGTATAAACACAAGCATTGACTAGAGTGGCCGCTTTAGAGCTCTAACACGCCACAGACGTGTGCAGTACAGGGGGTGCAAACACATGCCGAAGCCGCGATCTACTCCGGTTGCGCGTTGTAACGCGCCACAGATGTGTGCAGTGTGTGGTAAGAGATTTATTCATCGTACAGTGTAGATAGCTTCACTTATAACGCGAAATGCATAAACTTGCACTAGAATAGGCTAGGCTGATCAGTGATGATGTTCTTTGATAATGTTAGGCTGCTTTTAGCCTTATGCTGGAGCTTGTTTCGGGCACTGAACCTAAGTATGTAAATGATTAAATACATTAGCACGATAAAATCTTTTTGTAAGAAAAATATCCATATTTAAAACGTAAGAATCACTTTAATCTAGCTTGCACTAACAGTTGTACAAGGAACTTGCTTCTTCGACAAGGGGTGTGGCAGTACTGAAACACCGTCTAAGCTGTTCGCCAATCGCAACGCAGTGGGAGAGCTAACCAATCACAACACATTTTGTTTTCGGAAGGCAGGCCTTCATTAAACGCGGAACTAATCGTCCCTTACGTGCCAGGCTGGGAGAGATGTATTGTAATAATGTAAATTATTCAAACATAATGCGTTTTTCGAACCACCAAGCATGAAAGCTTCTTCTAGTACACCCCAAAACGAAAACAAGACTTTGTAAAAGATCATAATAGGACCCCTTTAACATTTATCTTTCTTTCTCAGTTCTCAGCTCTGCTTTTGGCTGTGTCTGAATATTACTGGTTAACGTCATATTGGAAGGGCAGTCATTAGTTTATTACTATACAGAAATGCAAATCTATTACCTCTGTCTCATGTGGTGTTCCTCAGGGTTCAGTGTTGGGTCCACTCTTTTTTATTTTTTTTATTTTACATGCTGCCTCATGCAAAATGGCTTTAGCTTTTACAGCTCTGCTCACAAAACTCAAATCTGTAAGAGTTATTATGGTTAATCAGTGGTTTTCCTCCATTTTCTACCTTAGTTTTTGTTTTTGTGTGTCTGATGTCTTCTGTTTTATTATAAAGATTATCCTGTAAAGCGATTTGAGAAAGACACTGTATACAATATAACAGTAACAGTTATTATAATAATTATTATTTTGTGCAAAATGGAAAGTCCCCACCATGACAGTGAAATATGTGTGTCTGTGTGTGCGCTGTATGCACGTGTCTTTGGGTAATATGCTGTCTCTAATTGCACTACTGTGTGGCTGTCTGTTAAGAATGGAGAGACAAAGGGAGATAGAGGCCCTAAGGCAGTAATAACATCTGTGGCCATCTTGAGCCCTCTCAGCTGCCCACACAGTGTGGACTCATACAGTATGTACGCACGCACAAACATTTCCAAGCCTGACATGAAGACAGACGCATGATACGGTACTGTTGCTCATAAACGTCAAATAATAAATCACTGAATGCCACAGAATGTTACTTGTAGGACAAGCAATACTGTATTTCATTTATCATTTTCAGTGGTTTACTGTAAGCTGTGCCCTGAGGAATGCTGTTTCAGGCTTTTAGCTGAAACATTAATGATAGTTCAGTCTGAGAGAATTTCTTTGACGGGATGAATGGAGTCTTTCATTCGCCATGTGAATTAGATATGCAGAGTCATCGCTGGATGATGCATTTAGAGGGGTCCTATCATGAGGATTCAAAATTCCCTTGATATTTTGATATAAAAGGATCCATTGTACTACAAAGATATACTGTAACTTCCAGAATTCAACATTTCCTTTTGAGTAAATGACTTTTCAGTGAAACTAAGCTGTAAAAATGATTCATTCTAACATTTAAATAGCTTAATTCTAAGCGTAAGAAAGATGGGAAATGGTCATAAAAATGGAAAGAGATGGGAAATTATCATAAAATGAAATCATGACATTTTTTTCGCAGAGGAGGAGGATTGCAATTGGGAACTATATATTGGAATGAATTATATACACAACACAGATTCAGTCACTTTATTCTCTCTGTACAAATGATTATATAAAGTGCGGGTCTAATATAGACTGCACAATGGTGATCATAAATGTTTTTTTACTGAAAAATATAGTCTTTAAGCTTGCAGGAGCTTGTGAAGCTTAGAATGAACCTTATACTCTCCTCACCCACACATACTGAATCTCATAGAATTTCCTGCTAGCTCATGCAAAAAAAGTTCCACTGATGCTAAGATGTCTCTTCTACGCACAGGGCAAACAGTTTTCTTTCTCTTCATTTTTTTTTTTTTTTTTTTCAATGTCCAGTGGCTTAAATGTGTTCAAGCATGAAATAAGTGTTTGTTTGCTCAGCTGCCCCGCAGGCACCCGTGTGCGGTGGACAAATAGAGGAAACATTTCTTTACTGCTGTAGTGACTTTTGCATTCAGTCAGACAATCCCATGACCCATGAGGCTTGTAGTTGTGTTTACTCTTCATAACTGAGCTGGTGCTTTGGTAGATTTGTGTGAAGCATCACTACGGACAAATTAGTTGTTACGTAAACTAAGGTTGTTACGCTGGCTTTCAGTTGATTGAAAATGAAGTTCAGTCAGATGAGATAAGTTGAGTAAGTTGGAGAGTGAAGCTGAGCTAAGATGAATTGCATTCAGACGGTGAATCTCATTAAACATGAATTTAAACATATTGAGTATTTGTTAAATATGTAACTTGTACATATTATTGCAGTAATTTCATAAAGATCTTGTTAAACTTTACACCAGAGTTCTCAAGCTCAAATTACCAGGGGCCACTCGCCAATTTGTTCTTTAGTTACAACAAATACTCTTAATGTTGCACAACAATGAATTTTTAACTGTTTAAAACTTTCTCTAATACCTTGCATACTGTTCTGCAATTTATGGACTTCCATGGGTGAAATCTAATCACTTCAGTAGGAAGTTTGTGTGAGGATGAAAGATTTCCCCACTTAGATTTCACAACAAAAGTTGGTCATGTGAAAGCTATTTGCTTTGAAATTTTCCAATAGCTTAGCAGTTCCATTAAAAGACTGGTAACATCACAGGTTGTTTTTGATGTACTGATCAGAATTATTATTATTATTATTATTTTATTTAGTCCTCAATTTAAATACAAGGACTAACAATACATAGGAGTGCATGCCAGATTTAACTATTAACATTTGAGCGACCATGTAGAAAATCTTTGGGGCGTGTTTGTTTTTATACACTTGCTTTCCACCACAAATATGCTATTTTCACTTCGCAAGTTTTTATGTGTATAAATATAGAACATTTTTTTCCTACTGTGAACAGCTATAAAGAGAAAATAGAGGTCCACTCCACAGAGAGGGATCACAACCTACTTACGAATCGCTTATTGAGATATATAGTATTCAAGAGGCACAGTAAAGCAGATTTTTTTGTGCTTCTGTGGAGGATTGGCAACCTTGCTGAGCACTGAAAATGCGGACAGAAATGCTGTTAGTAGTAAAACACTCACACAATCACTCTAAATAATCTGTATTTATTATTCTTTTCTCTTTTGCACACTGAAGACGCTTCCTGCTATAGCAAAATGGATTTGTTTTATGCAACACCCACACGTCTATATGCACAAGTCAACATATTCTTCCTCCTCAGGTGCAATAACAGTCCATTTAAACACACACACACATATGCACACAAATACTTTGTCTATTCCATTCCTTGTGCCACAAGGCACTCTTTCATCCACCAGCAGTGCGCTTTACTATAGTCTGTCTCACGCTCATGTCTGCAGGCGCTCAGGAACTACATTGTCTCAGCTCATCTGCTAAAATGCTTTTAACTCTTGGGTCAAAATATCAGAAAGTGCACCAGAAGTGAATCTATTTTAGAGACCTTTTTTTCTGTGAACTGTAGAGAATGTGTTGTTTTTGTCAAAAAGTACATTACAATTGATTAAAATTGTACATAAAAGATGTTTACATATAGCGTACAAGAGAAAATAATAGTTTATAAAAATGACCCGGTTCAAAAGTTTACATCCCCTTGATTCTTAATACTGTGTTGTTGCCTGAATGATCCACAGCTGTGTTTTTTGTTTAGTGAGTCCCTTGTTTGTCCTGAACAGTTAAACTGCACACTGTTTTTCAGAAAAATCCTTCAGGTCCCTCAAATTATTTGGGTTTTCAGCATTTTTGTGTATTTAAACCCTTTACAACAATGATGTGTGATTTTGAGATTCATCTTTTCACACTGAGGACAACTGAGGGACTCATATGCAACTATTACAGAAGGTTCAAACACTCACTGATGCTTCAGAAGGAAAAACCATACATTAAGAGCCAGGGGTAAAAACTTTTGAAAAGAATGGGGATGTGTACATTTTTTCTATTTTGCCTAAATAACATATTTTTTTCATTTAGTACTGCCCTTTCAGAGGCTACAGAAAATAGTTATATGTTTTTCAGAAGACCAAATAAGTTAAATTTACCCTGATATTTAAATTCAAAAAGTTTTCAACCCCCGGCTCTTAATGCATAGTTTTACTGTGCAGGACTAACCAGAGACTACAACTATAAACCAAAAAAAAAAAAAAAAAACACAGCTGTGGATCATTCAGGTAACAGTACAGTATTAAGAATCAAGGGGATGTAAACTTTTGAACTCATTTTTACAAATTCAATTATTGTTTTCTTTTGTGGACTATATGTAAACATTTTTTATGTGAAATATCTTATTCAGGTCAGTACTAAATAAACAATAACATGCATTTTGTATGGTCCCTCCTATTTTGGTAAAATAATTAACATTTTTAAAGATTCTGAAAGGGGGATGCAAACTTTTGACCTCAGTGGTCAATTAAGTAAGACAACAATTTGCTGCATTTCTACAGTAATAGCATATTGAAATATTCTAAATCAAAAGAATGTATTACACAATCTGATCTCATGACGGAAACGTACCTATGGACATTTTCGCAAGACTCAAATACGTAGCATACTCAGTGTGAAATGACCACTGAGTGGCGCTACAAGAGTGTTCTATATAACTCTATATAACGCTATAACTTTAATGCTCCGTGACATTTTAAAATAACATACCATCTGCACTACACCTAAACCTACCAGATAGTATGAACAAAAGCGAATGTGATCAATCACAAGCATGCCGTTTTAGCTTGCTTTTTGATCTGTCGTCATGATTTGGCTCTTGATTTTTAGGTTTTATTTCTTTGCCACGAGGCAAACATATCAAAAATATGTGCGGTAGTAAGTGAGTCTATATATGGTAGTTCACGCTGGCCAATACGCACAAGGAAATGTGTTGTGAAAAAACATCTTGACATTCTCTTTGGGACAGGATTAGATTTCTCAGAGGATCTGAGTTTGCAGAAAAATTGTAGGCAATTTGCTCTAGAATTATTACAGTGGTTATGTGAGAAAGACACAGAATTGGCAGATTTGGATTGAATTAAAATAGCAAAATATGTCTGTGAAACACAAATTTATCTAATGACCCCCTGGAAAACTATTCCTGTCCAAGTAGGGCTGATGTGTGCTTGCTGGGTGGTAAAAATCTTTGTGAGTGTGAATTTAAGACACGTATGAAGTGTTTTGGTGTGTTCAAAACACTTCTGCCAAGCTGAAAATTGGTGAGGGGAAATGTGTGAAGAGTTTTGAAAGGAGACCCAAGTACTGAGAAATTTGTGCTGGCTTTTTTCATGTTTTCTTTATGAGATTCATGAGACACATGTTATGCTGGTGTCTGCATGGCCGTTGCTGTTGGCTGTTGGTCATGGTGCACCTGTTCACTTCTAACAGATCTAAAATTCTCTCTAGAGAGACACTGGACACGTGTTTGCGTGTGTGTGTGTGTGTGTGTGTGTGTGTGTGTATGTGTGTTTGAGAGAGAGAGAGAGAGAGAGAGGTTTGTGGTATACAGGAATGAGAACTTAATCCTTCTTTTAATGGGAAATCCTCGGTAGCTCAGTACTCACACAGATGCTCTGACACGTTCTCACACGCTCTGGCAGCAGAACGCAGCACGTCAGGAAACTAAGTTAAAATATGAGTTTAGTGGCCATGCTTAAGAGAATTACCTATTCAAAATAACAATTTTGTTCTTGCATGATGTTATTAAATGCACACATCTAGGGTTATAAATGGCTTGAGGGGATTTGAAGTTTCCTCAGTTGTTATGTCATGGTCAACAGTAATTTTGTTCCGGTTAAAAGATCCCCAGCTTCCCTCACAGGGGCACCGTCATGGATTAAATTAGATATTGCCAATTTGAGTGATTATACAGAGGAAATGACCTTTATTCCTCCTGCTTACTGTAACACAGGACAACGTTTTAGCAAAATACTTCACTCGTCTAAATTCCAATGGGTTAAAGAAATAGTTTATCTAAACATGAAGATTTTTTTATCATATACTCATCCTCATGTCTTTCTTGTGTGGAACATAATAGAATATGTCTAAAGAATGTTACTGCTTTTTTGGTGTAGACAGTAATAAGTTTCGTGCTCCAGAAAGGACACGCCATACAAGAACCAATGGTGTATTTTATAAATGTGCCACTGTATGTGATTTGGGGTCTAAATACTGTACATCAGCTATATTAAATAATGTCTTTGACTTAATACCAGTTCATTTAGATATTACCATTTTTTCAGTGTATTGACAAAAACGTCTTCAACATTCTTTAAATATCTACTTTTGTGTTTTGTGAAAGAAAGAAAATCACATAAGTTTGGAATATATGGAAGCCCATTTTCGCAACTGAACTGAACTCAATTCTAGAATTGTATGATATGAATTTGCAATTGCGAGTTATTTTTTTCTAAGAATTGTGAGTTTATATCTCGCAATTCTAAATTCATAACATGCAATTGATATAGATATAAGAGATATAAACTCACAATTCTGAGAGCATATCAGTCTTTTTTCCCCAAAGTATAAAATTGGACTTTATAACTCGCAATTGCGAGTTTATATCTCACAATTCTAAGGAAAAATTCAGAACTGTGTGAAAAAAAAGTCAGAATTGCGAAATATAATTTACAATTCTTAGAAAAAAGGGCAAAATTGTGAGATAAAAAGTCGCAATTACCTTTTTTTTATTTTTTATTCAGTGGCAGAAACAGGCTTCTATAGGAATAGCATAAGGGTGAGTGAATGATGACAGGATTTTTTAGAAGTTTGGTTAGAATCCTGTTGGTATTGTAGTCGTTTTACAGCATTACAGCACTGTCGTGACAGCCATACAAGGTAGCTTTTTTTGTCTTGCAGGAGACATGCTGTTTACAGCGATACTTGGTGCATTTAATTATAAGCTCTTCACTAATCTAGGCCTGCTGCAGACTCTGCCAGCTGAGGCATCAGACAACCAACAACACAATGTGAGGCTCTGGGAGAAAAACGGGATAACCTTGACAGAATAACCAGATTAAACATTAAAGCCCAAGCCAGCACTCACTTGTTCAATGGATGTCCATTCTGTTCATATTTTAGTGCCAGATCAGCAGGGACTGCATTTATCCTTGGCAGGTGGTTGTGGTAAGGAATATTTTATAATGGTTGCAGACCCTTACACAGTGTCTGCAAGCGAGCGATGTGTGACTACTAAATTTACACTGCAAGCACTTGCGGTATTTAGGTCTTTGGAATATAACAATCATTTTAGTCTTCACTGCGGTGAGTTTGGTAGGGGTTAATTGAGAATGAACAGGGGAAAGTCACGTGAGAGGAGACAATATCTCCGTTGTGATATAATTGGATATGAGCGGTTATGATCAGCTATGGTTGGTTCATACGATAAATCCCGCCTGATGTGTTCATACAGGTTCTGCATTCGCAAATTAGTCTGAATTAACAATATACTTGTGTTAATAGGAGGAGTAATAAAAAAGTAATTAAACAGCTCACACACTTACAGTTGAAGTCAAAAGTTTACATACACCTTTCAGAATCATTCAAAATGTTATTTACCAAAATAAGAGGGATCATTCCAAATTCATGTTATTTTTTTTAGTTCTGACCTGAACAATGTATGTATAATAAATACATAAAAGAAGTCTACATACAGTTCACAAGAGAAAATTATAGTTGAATTTATAAAAATGACCACGTTCTAAAGTTTATATACACTTGATTCTTAATACTGTGTTGTTACCTGAATGATCCACAGGTGTGTTTTTTGTTTTGTTTTGTTTGCTTTGTGATAATTTAGTGATAGTTGTTTTAGTCCCTTCTTTGTCCTGAACAGTTAAATTGCCTGCTGTTCTTCAGAAAAGTCCTTCAGGTCCCACAGATTCTTTGGAAGGAAAAACAATGCATTAAGAGCCTGGGGTATAAACATTTGAATGGAATGAGGATGTGTACATTTTTCTTATTTTGCCTAAACATATATATATATATATATATATATATATATTTTCCATTTAGTCCTGCCCTTTAGCAGCCACAGAAGGTACTTGCATGTTCCACAGAAGAAAAAATAAGTTAAATTTACCCTGATCTTCAAATTCAAAAGTTTTCACCCCCCGGCTCTTAATGCATAATTTTTCCCTTCTGAAGCATCAATGAGCGATT
>JAHKKF010536298.1:0-15296 GCA_019740295.1 Labeo calbasu
ATGCCCACTCGCTATTGTATGTGAATGTTTTGACAACGTGATAAAAAACAAAAAGAGTCATTTCGAGATAAAGCATTAACTTACTTACAGTTTGTCATGCAACTGCAGTCAAATCTAGTACCGCTTTATCTTTCAACAAATGTTTCTTTGTGAACTCTCAGTGACACTGTGCCTGGTTTACTAAACAGCATGCTCTCAAGTTCAAACAATCCTCTGACACGGTCCGGGATGCTATTAAAAATAAACTGTCCACTTGTACCTTTTTGTTGGGATCCTTCTGATATCTGTACAAAGACGCAAACAATCTGTTTAAACATTCTTTCACTCTATTTGTGCTATTGACGACAGACTCACGTGCTTGGACTGTGTCAGAAAGCAAGCACACATCTGTTTACTGTATCCAGTGTTTGCCTTTGATGCAACACGACACTCGCATTTAGCGTTTCAGCCTTTAAGGTACTGAACCCCAGTGGGTGGGGCCTATGGTGAGAGGATGACTATTCGTTGATGTCTTGCTTTGGAGGCGTGTTTATGCAATTATTTACGAGCCATTTTTGGAACTTGATTAAATAAATGCATGACCTGTTGCATGAATACACTATTTTATTTTTAAGCTTCTTTCATACAATTTGTTTACTGACAAATTAATGTGGCACTTTTTTGTTGTGCAACAGTTTCATGACAGTAAGTGTGCTGTCTACGTAGGCTTTAGATGGCGAGAAGCATCTTTCTCCATCTCGGTCTGACACAGTCTTCTTGCATTACTTCGTAAATGTACTTGATTTGTGTTTGCGTAATCACTCAGGTGTGTGTTCTCTGGGGTGCCTGCGTGCAAGCACGCGTTTCTGGGTTTGTTTTCACGCACTCAGCCTCTAGCTGCTGTTGTTTATCATCAGTCTGTCACCTCAGGTTAATGTCTCTGCTTAGTGCTTGACAAATGCTGCAAACCATATTGTGTGTGTACTGTATGTGTGTGTTACGTCTTACTGAGGATCTCAGACTCATCGCTTCGGTATTTACAGCACAGCTTGTGTTTAGTACTATCAGTATGATGTGAGAGGCCTGTCATGGTCTGGTGCTGCTGTATATGAGAGGGAATCATGTTAAGAGTGTCAGCTCTGCACATAAACAACACTCTCTAATGAGGAACTAATCATCAGTAAATATTTTTGCTGACACACATGGTCTCTTGCTCTCAGCAAATGGACTGGCGTCCACTTGTTCAAGGCTTCTGGATAAATGTTGCTGTTCAGTTGAGTTTTATAGGCTTCTGTAATTAGAGATGTGAGAAGGTTTAGGAATTAGAGGATTTACTGAAGATCTACTATTTGATGACAACAATAAAAATGATAATAAATACGTATAATATATATAATGTATTATTATTATTATTGTACCACAAAATGCCAATTACTTGAAAGTCTTTATAGATTCACAGAAGACCTAAGAGTTGAAGCAGGTATGCACCAATGTTAAAATTTAATTTAACCATTTTAAATGCTACATTTAATATACAAATTACTACAAGTGGATTTAGCCATCTCAGCATTCTTTTTATTATTAATGTACAGTATGAAAAATGGATATTAATTTTATTATATAGCATATAATGTACTATTATTATTATTATTATTATTGAAAGTCTTTAGAGATTTTGGACAAAATCCCTGCAACTTAAAGTTGGAATAAACCAAAATTAAATATTTAAATATTTATTGGCTAATAATTATTTTCATGTTAGAACCAAAAACCTATATTACAATTCTACACAGTTTTTTCTAAATTAATAAAAAATCAACCATTTTAAATGCAAGATTTAATATACAAATTACAAGAAGTGAATGCAGGCATCTCAACATTATTATTATTAATGTACAGCATAAAAAAATTGACTATCATTTCAAAATTTACTTTAACAGTGTTATTAAACTATTGTCTGTTGTTGTTGTTGTTGTTGTTGTTGTTGTTGTTGTTGTTGTTGGACCAAAAAATGTCACCAAAATGGTCTCAAATTATTAATTAGTCATTAGAGATTTTGGACAAAAGCCCTAAAACTTAAAGTTGGAATGAACCAATATTAAAATTAAAAATTAAATATTTATTGCCCAATAATTATTTTAATGTTATGGCCAAAAACCTACATTAAAATTCTACAGTTTTGATTAAACAAATTAAAAAAACACTAAAATCAACTATTTTAAATGCTTGTTTTAATATACAGATTACAAAAAGTTAATTTAGGCATCTCAACATTATTGTTATTATTATTATTATTATTATTAATGTACAGCATGAAAATGGATATTCATTTTAAAATTTACATTAACAGTGTTGTTAAACTATTGTTAACTTGAAGAATTTATATTAGAGTATTAATATCAATAAAATGATCATTTTAATATTGGCGCATCCTTAGATATTTGTAAAGTAATTTAAAAAATATGACCAGTAATGTGCTTTAAGAATATAAATAGGATCAATTTTGTGGTTTCCAGGTTTGTCTTTCTAGTTGGGAGTTTGCTGTCTTGAGTGATTTTGTGCTTTTCACTTAATTGCATAAAAGTATGCAATCTCATTACCCTCTGAATTATTTTCATTTGGTATGTCCTGAATGTGAATGAAGTAGTTACCCAACGTTCACAATCATTAACTGCAGAGCAAAGTTGAAAATTAATCATTTCTTTGTTTTTTTTAAAGGAAGGTCACCTTAGAGGCATTTATTCATCTCTCTCTCTGTCATTGCAGTGTCAGAGAATGCTTATTTATATAGTCCTCATATAATTTTTTTTTCCTCTTCAGAAAAGCAGCTCATCACCCACAATGTAATGTTGACTTGAACAGGCTCTTGTGTCTAATGGTAGCTTGTTATCATTTGATTATTCTTTTGCATTGTGGTCACAGTCTTTGTGCGTCTGTGTGTGTGTGTGTTGCGGGTAAAGGTCAATGTGAAATAGCACGCTGCCACTTCACTGGCTCATTTTAATCATTGGCCTGAAGAGGAAAAGATCATTAGAGAAAAGAGAGGAGGAGAAATCTGTTATTATGAACTTGTTTTGCTGCATGTTTTTAGTTTGTGCTATGAATACCAAAGACAGTCTCTGAAAGAGCACTGATGATAGAGTGTTTAGAAGAAACCGATTAAAAAGAGTGACAGAGACAAGCATGGCTGTAACAGGGAAGCCTAAGACCAAATGAGGAGGAAGAAACGGACAAACCTTTTGAAGAGGGGAGCAATAGGCTTAAGTCAGATAATATGCTGTAATTAAAGGGATAGTCTACCCAAAATTAAAATTGTCATCATTTATTTACCCTCATGTCATTACAAACCTGAGGGGTTTTTTTAACAGGATGTTCGTGCGGTTCTTTTTATTCCAATAACGAAGGGCTGTTAAGCTCCAAAGAGCATCGTAAAAGTAGTCAGTACAACCCATTAAGTTGTTTTAACAGTGACTCGATAGTTTTGTGCGAGACTCAAATTTCATCACTCACTCATATAGCAACACAGTCTCAGACATTTGTATAGTCAAATACAGTGTGTCAAGGCATTACACCAGAATTGATGTCATTGATGGATCTTTTGTATCTAATTACTCACCATAATATAACAGATAAAATTTGAAAGCAAAGATTATCACTGAATAATAACTTTTTGTCAGTTTTTCATGTACAAAGCTTTTAAAAACCTTGAATATCGCCCATGATCTGTCCAAGTTGGACTACTTTTATGATCAGTCTGGTCACTGTTTGCTTTTATTATATTTTTAGAACTTCTTCAGTGGTCTGTGAAAGAAAGAAAATCAAATGGGTTGAAAAATAGGTTTGGAACTACAAGTAAATTAAGTAACAGTTTGTATTTTTGGGTGAACTTTTCCTTTAAATCGATAAAAACATGGACAAAAACAGGGCTGTGTCAGATGGATTTACAGTCTGTTCAGTTGGCCTCATTTATTAAAGGAGTGGAATTAATTTTGTGTAAATCAATTGGAAAATCCATTCTTACATAAATTAGTTAATGGGCAAGAATAATTTTATAAGTGGTTTATGAATAAATTCATTCTACTCAAGTACAATATGCCCTACAATTATGCATCTCAATTATTCAGCCTACAAAACATTGGAAATGTCTTTCCATACATTTCCCAAGGGAAAAAAAAAAAAAACATTAAAATTATACATGACATGTAATATATTGAACAGACTGTACCTCACTGCCTCATTTTTGTTCACATTCAATTAAATGTCTTCTACTTTAAGGTCTATAAAACCATTTTTCTTTTCTTAAAGGGATAGTTCATCCAAAAATGATAATTCTGTCATTAATTACTCACCTTCATATTGTTCCAGACCTGTAGGACCTTCATACATCTTTGGAACACAAATTAAGATATTTTTGATGAAATCTAAGAGCTTTCTGCATGGACAGCAACGCATTCGACACATTCAAGGCCCAGAAAGGTAGTAAGAACATTGTTAAAATAGTCCATTTGACATCTGTCATGCTACGGTGGAATGAAACGCATGAACATGAAGATAATGCAAACAGTCTTTAATAATCCACAAGAAGGGTAAATACAGGACGGACAAGCAGGATGCACACATAGGGACGTAGTAGACCGGACAACTGAACACAGCTTAAATACATTGGTAAATGAGGATAATTAATGACACACACCTGAACACACAAATGACACAAATCGAATACAGATGGAAAACTAGGTCACAGAGCAGAAGGAAACAGAGGGAAAACCAGTCCTTGGTTCTGACAGTTTTCCCTCCTCCCGGAAGGCGCTACCTCGCGCCACAGGAACTACAAAGGGAGGGACAATACTGGAGGAGGTTCAGGAGGTGGACGGACACCCGGGAGGAGGACGACAAAGTCCAGGGTGGAGCCGACGGAGGGAGGGCTGCCAAATCCAGGGGGCCGACCAACGGCAGCAGAGCAGGTGGTGGTGGAGTCCAAGGTGACAGGGAGGATCCAAAGGGCCAGGCAGGACGGTGGAGCTGGAGTAACAGAGGGCCAAGGTGGAGCTGGAGGAAAGGAGGAGTCTGACAGAGCCAGAGGGACGGAGGTTCTAGGTGTAGCCGGAGGAGTGGAGTTACAAGGTGGCAGATGGTCGACGAGAGACCAAGGTGGAGCCGGAGGGACGAGGGAGCTCCGCGGAGCTAGTAGACTGACGAGCCAGAGTGAAGAAGAGGAAGCTAGGAGCCATAGTGTCCGGAGTCCAGGACTCAGAGGCTGGAGGCAGAGACCAGGGATCCTCCAGCCACGACGCAGATGGAGACTGGCAGACCCGTGGTGATTAGCTCTGTCGCATTCCTAGGCGATGGCTCGTCCATCACGGCGCTCGATGTCTCTCCATCAGTGGTGGGCTCTAACTGCTTCTTGAAGCGAGGTGATGGCTAGCTGAGCTCTGGGTTGAGCTGTGTTCTAGATTGGGTTGGACGCTCTCCTGACACCAGCTGATCACCTCCCTCCAGTTAAGTCCCGTGGTGTCTGGGAGGTCAGTGGGGCGATGGCAGTTGGCCCCGATCTTGAACAGACACTTCAGAGCTGGTGGTGGAGGCAAGAAGGCTGAAGTCCTTTGCAAAACTCGCTAGGTCCTGGCTCCTCTGAGCCACAGCTGTGAATCTCACAGCAAGCTCCATCAGAACAAAAAAGAAAAAAACGTTCAAAAATGAAAACAAAACGTGGGGATACACGCCGTTTACTTTCACTTTTAGATCTGGTCTTCTACGGTGGAATGAAACGCACGAAGATGATGAAGATGATAATGCAAACAGTCTTAATACTCCACAAGAAGGGTAAATACAGTAGACAGGAAAGGGAACACAGGACTGAACACAGCTTAAATACATTGGTAAATGAGGATAATTAACGACACACACCTGAACCTAATGACACAAATCAAACACATACAGAAAACTAGGTCACAGACACAGAACACATAGGGAAACACAACAAACACTCCTTGGATCTGACAACATCAGTGGTTCAACCGTAATTTTATGAAGCAACGAGAATACTTTTTGTGCGCAAAGGAAACAAAAATGACTTAATTCAACATTTTTTTCACTTTCCTGTCAGTCTTAATGACATCCTTACTGCCTTTCTGAGCCTTCAACGTGGTAGTTATGTTGCTGTCTGTGCAGGGTCAGAAAGCTCTCAGATTTAAAAAAAAAAAAAAAAATCTTAATTTTTTTGTGTTCAGAAGATGAACGAAGAATTTTCATTTTTGGGTGAGCTATTCCTTTAATGCGAGCACGCATATTACTTATAAGTTGGCGGAGGAAATGTGAAACGAAGTTTAGACCTCCTGGTGTCCTTTAAAGGTGATATTCACAGCAGCAGACTTGCCTTCTATTAACAGATGTATTGTAAAAAACAGCAGAGTCACCCCTGTAATTCAGCCCCATTTCTCCTATTTCATGTGTGCTGCAGATCAAGCCTAGAGGAAGTTTCTGTTACCATTCCTTTATCATTTCCTCCTTTGAAATGGTTTGAATATTATGGAATAATAAGAAGGCCTCTGTCCAAAGAATTTGCTGTTGAAAAGGTCCAGTCTTTTCTGTTCCCTGCATATCAAAAAAGGCTATTTGTCTTTCAGTGAGTCAACCATCTTTGGTGCCTGATGGGAAGAATATTTTCCAGCGTGTGTAAGCTGTTTCCACTTTATTTCGAAAGCACTGTGTTGACGGAGGGGCAAAAAGGTGCTGGATAACAGACTGTGTCATTTATAAATACAAAACTTTCTCTTCCTGGATTGGATGTGCTCTTTCTCTTTAAAGCTGTGCAGACTTCCTAAAATTTCATCCTTCAGTGAATTATTGACATTTTCTCTCCTTCTCCTTCTAGACTCTGTAGAGAACACATCCTGCTGTTATCAGTTCCATATTCTGAGAGCCTCTAGTGATTTTGAATATCGATTATGCTTTTGTGAAGGACAGAAATAAGTGGCCTTTAAATGGCATGATGGGAGACGATGCGGTGTTATCAGCAGACACGGCTCCTGTTGGGGCGACTGGAGTCTTACAGCTCACTTATTAAAGGCTGCGCCCATCTCCTGCCACACCGCCCCTCAATCGCTCTGTAAATATCAGTCATTTAACTCTGCTGTCACACCAGATATGCATTGCTGCTTTTGGAGATCGATCAGTTTTGGCTTTTTTACTTCAGTTTCTCGCCAAGACACATTAAATTCCTATCTAAAGAGCCATTTAGACAGGATTGAGATTTTTTTTTTTTTTTTTTAATGACATTTTAACAGCTATTAGGACTGGATTAGTTTTCTAAACCGGGGATTTTTGATGCCAAGAACTGGCAAATGTGTGGATGTTCTTGTGAAGTACCCACTTCCTAAAAGTAAAAAAAGTTTAATGAACTAATTTTAAGTATGGTGTTACAAACATGTTTTTAAACATGTATATGGGCCATTCTATAGAATTGTTTTAAAGTCAGACTTGGAAATGTCTTTTTCCACAAATTTTGTATGTATAATATCCAAGGTACACATTTCTTGTAATTGTGCAGTTAATTCTCATATTGTATTTTCAGAAAGTTTTGGAATATTTGTGCTCTCCCCAAATTTGTCACTACTGAAACAGTAAGAATTCAGTAAGAAGGTTATATTAACTAAATTTTGCTTATGTCTTCTTTTTAAATATGTTTTTTTTTTCTATTCTGTTGAACAGTTTCAGAGGTAAATCAATAACAATTACAATTTTAACAGCATTTCAAGTGTGATTTATGAGATTTGATGTATTTTGAATTACATTTTTCTTGTAAAAGGCAAAAAGTTGATCATACTGATTTCAAACTTAAGGATTGATTAGTTTGAATAAACATTGAACCAAACAGTATCATAACATCTTAGTTGATAATTCAGTATACTTTATTTTTGACAAAACATCCCATGGTTAGGTAGTGACAGTAACATTTTGATAGCGACCACATCACATGACAGAATTTTAACCCACATGCTAAAACATTGCTAAAACATACTAAAATACTAAAAATGTGCATAGCTGTACTAACATTTTGTTTATTTCGTCCAAATAAAGGATTATGTGTTCCCTTTTGTCACTACCGAAACAATGATGACATGTTTTGGTTGTGACTGTTTCGGTAGTGACAATTTTAGATACTTTTGAAGCTAGCTCAAAGATGCTAAATCAGCACATGGTTAGCTATAGCGCAGTTCTGAACAGTTGTACACATATTAAAGCTAAATGTTGTGAAATAACTTCCAAAAAAGTGTGCTTAATTGCAGAAAAAAGGTGTTCGGTAGTGACGTTCCTTCAAGTTACCCACAGATTTTCAGACTTTTGAAAACAATTTATCTCAAAATGATGGTGCCTATCTACTCACTATGAAGCTATAAGAGAGAGGGACACATAAATAATTCCTGATCATAAATGTAGGGGTGTAGTTAAAATTAGTCTTAGCCAATCTACTAAAACATACACTATTTTGGTAGTGAAATGAAAATGCGGGACACAGAAAATATTAAAATATTTACTTCACTTTTTTAAAAAATCTAAAAGATATGTTTAAAAACGACAATGAAATAAAATAGAAAAATGTTTTCAATATTTTCATAGGGGTTAGAGTTCGGGGCAGACGCCTCCCAATAGAAAGTACCTAATAAATGATGTTTTTATATATATTAAGCTTACTGATATGTTAAATATTTTTGTTTCAGAAGATAATAGAAGCATCTTAGTAAACATTTAAGATTTGAATACTTAAATGATTTTTGAATGTGTTTTTTGGATGTGGGACAGCAGTTTGCACCAGTTCTGTGGAATGGCCCATATATATGAAATGACAGTGCACTAGGCTGAATAAAGGTCAAAATAAATGAGGAGAGTTGCTGTTAATATATATATATATTAATGTCCATGTTAGGCAAAATAAAAGTAGAAATTTTGTCTGTTATTTTTACCAACGATTTTTACCGAGATAAAAACATAGACCTGTTCAATTTGGACAGGGCTAAAACCACAAATGTCTGTGCTAGTTGCCTCCTCAGGGACAACTAGTCCCGTGCGAGTCTCCCGCTGTCACTCCTGTAGCCTGATGTTTCGCTTTTCTGGTTCCATTGTTGTGCTGTATGGCATATTTTAAGGCTGCTGTGATGACAAGGCTGAAGACAAACCACGGGAATGATCATTTGCTTTGGCTTTAGGCTAGGCTTCTATTTTCGGGTAAATAAAGTTTAACCGGTTTATACACCCAGAAAGAGATGTGAAGAGATGAAGACCATATTTCCTGTTTGCAGACTTGAAAATAGAGGAGGAAGACCAGCAGCAGGTGGTCTGTTTAATAAGGGTCTCTCTCTGTCATACGCAGGGTTCAAAACAGCTGTGTGTGTGCGCATGTACAGGAGCGGGCGGGCACGTTTGTGCATCTATTTCCCGAATTATAGTTGCCATGTGACTTGATACATGATTTGTTTGTTTCATTGTATGCTCTGGTTTGATGCAAGCTCATGCATGTGTGTTTTTGTGTGCTTTTTCTTGTCAGACCACTACTTTCTAATTGTCTCAGAGTACGTGTTTGGTTGCTATGGGGTCTCCCAGGGCGACGAACGGAGATCAGAACAGAGAGCTCTAATTAGAAGTGACTGTGTGTGATTGGGCAGCGCAGTCTGCAGGGGGTGACGAACTCAGCGAGGTTGCAGAGGGGAGAAATAGATGGATTCGAGGTGGGTGGGTTGAGTTTAGATTGATTGGAGAAAACAGCTTGTAGATGGAGGCTTGGGTAAAGGTGATTCACTCACTATATACCTTTGATTGCAAAGCACGGTGCTCCGGGTCTACCATTCCCATAATCCTCTAATGACATTTATGTGTGGAACAGCCAGCATGTGCTGTACTGTCTGTATCACTTAATGTTTGACTCATAGTCTTTTTTGGGTGGTCGACAAGATGCGCTTTTTTAGGGTCCAGCGTAATGAAGGTAGACTGACTTTTTTTGTCCATGTTAAACATTTCCAGCATTAAAGGGTTATTTGAAAATTAAAATGAAAAATTAGCGTATTATTTACTCACCCTCAAGCCATCCTAGGTGTATATGACTTCCTTCTTTCAGATGAATCCGTTTGGAGTTATTAAAAAAAATGTCCTGGTTCTTTCAAGCTGTATCATAGCAATAGTTTCTCTTCAACAGGTCAAAACAAGTCAAATAAAGTGCATCCATCCATAATAAAAAGTGCCTCACACCGCTCCAAAGTGCGAATCAAGGCCTCCTGTGGTGTGCCAATGTGTATTTGTAAGATAAATATCCATATTTAAAACTTATTAATCACTTTAATCTAGCTTGTGCTTACTGTTGTACATGGAAGCTGCCCCGGGCGGATGACGTAGGAAGTCGGCGTTGCGCATGTGCCGCTCATGTCACTTTATTGGACTACTTTTGACCTGTAGATCAAGTAGGTCATTGAGGTAGAAATACCTGCCTTTTGCCATGATAAACCTGAAAGAAAGGACATTTTTTTAATATAACTCCAAATGGATTCGTCTGAAAGAAGGAAGTCATATACGCCTAGTATGCTGTGATGGTGAGTAAATAATTTTCATTTTTGGGTGAAATATCCCTTTAAAATTGAATTTAATTTTTAATGTGATTTCAGAATGCTTATATTGTGTGAATAATAGTGCTGTCAACTGATTAAAAAACATTA
The DNA here is from genome assembly GCA_019740295.1 of Labeo calbasu. Lineage (NCBI taxonomy): Eukaryota > Metazoa > Chordata > Actinopteri > Cypriniformes > Cyprinidae > Labeo > Labeo calbasu. The sequence goes on from JAHKKF010536298.1 coordinate 10,683, forward strand.
ACAAATTAATTGCATTTTTCTGAAATGAATCGCGATTAGTCACGATTAATCCAGTGAGTATCACTGATACCGATATTACTGATGTCTCTAGGAAATTGTTCTTTTATCCTAATATTTAATCACTGACTATAGCCATTCAACATTACAGTATAACTATCAATGTTAACATTTATTAGACTTTAAAAGTAAGAACTTCTAATTTAAGTGAATTAAAAACAGTCTTCACATAAACCCATTATTTACCTGTGCCCTTCAGCAGGTAGGAAATATACAGAAATTTAAAAAAGTTATCAAACACTAAATACTAAAGCTACAAAAGTTATTGATTTCCTCTTTTTTTTCTTTTATTCTTTGATTAATAGACATGACAGCAGCTGGGTTATTAGGTTATTTGGCTGCTATTACTTTAAGAGCTGCTGCTGCTGAACGTGACGTGGATCTGACAAGCATGCTCTTAATTTCATTCGCATTCAATTGCATTTGTGCATGCAATTGAAGCATGCATGCTGCGAGCGCAGACTAGTTCCTGGCACTTAGGCAAAGTTTGAAAAGTGCATGTCTGAAAAGTCTGCCATTTGATGTGGTCGTAAAGACATTCTGCGTCTAAATAAACGCAATTCTTGTCAAGAAAAAAGAGACCGATGCAGCAGTTGTGAGTGGGGTGGCCAACCCTAGCTCCGTGTTTGTAGAATGGAAAAGTTCCGTGGATGTTCTGAATGTTCTTCATGGAACCGCCAATGCCAATAAAGAATCTTTATTCTTAAGAGTGAATCTTTCCACAAAGGTTCTTTATAATGGAAAAAAGGTTGTTTAGATAATTCAAATGTTTTTCACTTTGGTTCTTTTAAGAATGATGTACTGAAAGGTACTTACTGGAACCCAGAATGGTTCTTCTGTGGCATCAGTGTGAAAACCCCCTTTATTTTAAGCGTGAATGGTTTAATGTGGTTAAATATTTTTCATGCAGAACGAGTCACTGTTACAGGGAAGCCGGCTGAGTTCTGTTTGGCCTCGGATTGACCTAACAGCGTGAAACACAGCGTGACATTAGATCTTATGCTAAGACAGTATTTTGCATGTCACACTGTATGATAAATCAATCGCAGCATAAATTGTATCCAAGCTCTATAACTATACACAACAACTGCAGTAGTTTAATAATGTGTTTTTCAGTTATCTGCATTATATAACGTATTATAAATAAAACACCAATTTTTGTTCCTGTAAAATAATACACAGTTATAGCATTCAAGTATATTTTTTAGCATGAGCAAGATATTATAAAGATGTCAGATATATAAAAAGAACAAGTGCTGTTGCTTTCCTCAGCCCTCGGGGGAAAGAGAAGCTATTAAAAAGGACAGAACCGTTTCTAGAGACTTGTTTAATTTGGATGAAATATATAGCTAGGGACTAGCTTTGACAGAAAGTTGAAAAGTAGTTAAAATACAAAAAGTTATAGGTTTTTATTTTTTTACTCACTAGCAAGGATATGTGCAGCGCAGTACATGTATGTCATGCCGATGCCTTATTCTGTGAGACAGATTGGTTAACTAGTGGTTGACATTCATTAATGGGTGAACACAGGCATTTGGATTCCATCTGTTGTCTGACAGCTGACACCGTGCCCTAACCAGATTTGATGAGATGTTTCTGGCGACAAGCAATTTATCTTTTCGCACTGAACTGAAACTGTAATCTGTCTGATGTAAATGCAATCAAAAGATATTGATGTTTAATGAAAGTGAGTTTTTCGACCAATGAGATTTCACAATGGGCAGGGCTAGCGTGAAATAGAAGACAAGCATTCAATAAAATGGTTGTTGCTTATCACTTGAGTTGGTGTGTATGAGAAAACCTCTTTATATAAAGAGATTTTGTTGTTTTATCATGTTATTGTGGGTGGATAGAACAAAGTGTTTTTAACATCTGTGGAATTGCTTAATATATTGCAAATCTTTAATGAAAACAGCCTTGAAACGTCTCTTTGAAGGAAAACTTGAGTACATTAGTTTCTCAAGCCATTAGATCCTTCTGCACTGTTCAGATATTTCTGTCCTGCTCTTTCTCTCAGTCTCTTTCATGCTTTACACAGTCTTGAACATGTCAGGCCGTATCAAATCAAACTGAAGAAATCATTTGTGGTCATCAGAGTGAATTTAGTGAAGGAGGATGAAAGTGAAGATGGTGGTCATGATCTTCGAGTGTTGTTTTTTTGTTGTCATTTACACACAAGCCTTGAAAGACCTCTTACTCGCTCACTGTCTCCTCTCTTTCTGGGGTATTAAAGGTGATGTAATAGGTGTGTAATTTTTTGCCACTAAAATACTTTCTCCTTTCATTGAAAATTTTATATTGACTGTTCGCCCCAAAAATGAAAATTCTGTCACTGTTTACTTGCCCTCGTATTGTTCCAGACTGTATGCTGTTATATTTTTGGAAGAACGCATTTTCAGGAATTGTTTTGCAGCTCTTGTCATGCAAGGACAATTTATAGTGACTTGTGGCTGTCAAGCTCCGAAAAGGACAAAGAAAATCCTCACCAAAAATAATTTCCACGGATAGCAAGTCACAGTGAAGAAATAGAGAAGTAAAGTGTGCTTCGGAGTGCTGGAAAGAACATTGTTTTCCACCGCTGATTGTCACTGCAACAGTCTCTTAGCAAAACTTTAAAAATTATTAGGCCAAATTTGCACTCATATTTCTGCTAATAACTTTTAAACCATAAGGTCTAGAAGCAAAAAAAAAAAATCCCTCTGGTTCCATCTTGAATACATACCAAAATTTAAATTTCTGTGAGTTTCTTCAAACTCGCCCTAGATAGTTTGTCCGATTTTTTTACCAAAATTGGCTCAGAACGTTTTCAGACAATGCTGGCCAAAAGTTATCAGAAGTGTTTTTATATACCAAAAGTTTTTTTTTTTAAAGCAAGTTGACGAATTTAGCGAAATTCATGAAAAAATAGACACAAAGCTGTATCTTCACAATACTTTAGCAGATTCAGACCAAACCTGATATGTGTTATACTAAGCATGACCTGAGGAGCACACGAGTGGCAGCTACTGGTCAAAATATATAAATATTTAAATTTTTGTTTATAAATTTTGACCAGTTTAAAAACAGGATTGTTCTTAGATTCAGAGTGGCATATCGAATCAAACAATACCAAATTTTTCTTATGTCAGCCATTTTGAGTGTGGACCATTTTGAATTTTGTAGTGAAATATTGTATTTATCAAATGCTTTAGCAAATTGTAATGAATCTCATGAAAATCTAATTTGATGTTCGTTTAGTTTTAATTGACTTTTATTTTGGATTTAGCTTTAGTAATTTTAGTACTTCAACTTAATCTTATTTCAGATAGTTGCCAAGGCAACATTTCTTATTTTCATCTGTTTTCAATTAGTTTTAAATTAATTCAGCTTCAATTCAATTTAGTTACGGAAAACAATTTTTAATAGTTTTAGTTTTAGTTAACAGTAACAATACTGATTAAAGAATTACGGTGGAAGCAAATTAGTATTAATCCTGAATTATAACCGTGACGGTCAAATTAATTTGTATGCCTTTTCTGTACTGTTGATGAGGAATAGTGATGATGCTTGTTAGAAAATTCTGTTCATTTAGCCTGTTTATGAGGAGACAGGGTTGCATGACCAAGCTACTTTTCCCATCATTTTCTGTGACAAGCAATTACACACCTAATGCACATTCATTGCTCTTCATTTTTCATACAGTTGCGCTAAAATGGCTTTGCCATTATCAGGTAGGGAAAAAGAGAGAAATAATTAAGGACTGTCTTAGAAATGACTTGAATGCACATCACGTCATAGTTATGATTTCCAAACACTTGAAGGGGTGCTATTATGCTTTTTCACTTTTTGAACTTTAGTCAGCGTGTGGTGTGTATCTTTGGGCATAAAAAAGATCTACAAAGTTACAAATCTCAAAGTCCACTCCAAAAGGAGATATTTCTTTTTTAAAAAATCCCTTTTCAAGAACTACAACAAACGGCTCCTTTGGACTACAACGTTTGTTTTTCACATACAATGATGTCACAACACGGTCCATTAGAATATCTTTATATTAAATCCCACCCATGGAAATTCAAATTGTTGGAGGGAGCGTAGGGACGAGGTGGGGGATTAGCCTAACTTTAGCGATGCAGCGTGGAGAACCGCTTTAACGAGCCGCGTGCAGTGTGTGGTAAGAGATTTATTCATCGCATTTATAACGCGAGTGTTTTTTAAAATGCATAAACTTGCACTAAAATAGGCTAGGCTGATCAGTGATGATGTTCTTTGATAATGTTAGGCTGCTTTTAGCCTTATGCTGGAGCTGGTTTCGGGCAATAAAACTAAGCATGTAAATATTTAAATTAGCACGATAATATCATGTATTGGTGAATTCACAGGCTGATGATAGGACATAACACTACTGTAGCGTATTATTTACTCACCCTCCATGCATCCTAGGTGTATATGACTTCCTTCTTTCAGACGAATGCAATCAGAGTTAAAATTTATCCTGGCACTCCCAAGCTTTAGAATGGCATAGACGGGTGTTTCTCCTCATCAGTCCAAAACAAGTCCAATAATATGCATCCATCCATA
>JAHKKF010536298.1:15346-37227 GCA_019740295.1 Labeo calbasu
GAGCCAATGCGTTTTTGTAAGAAAACTATCCATATTTAAAACGTAAGAATCACTTTAATCTATCTTGCACCAACAGTTGTACACGGAACTTGCTTCTTTGACAAGGGGCGTGGCAGTACTGAAATACCGTCGAAGCTGTTCGCCAATCGCAACGCAGTGGGACAGCTAACCAATCACAACACATTTAGTTTTTTGGAAGGCTGGCCTTTATTAAACCCGGAACTAATCGAGCCTTATGTGCCAGGCTGGTAGAAATGTATTGTAATACTGTAAATTATGTTAAAAATAATGNGTTTTTCGAACCACCAAGCATGAAAGCATGTTCTAGTACACCCCCAAAACAAAATCAAGACTTTGTAAAAGAGCATAATAGGACCCCTTTCAATAGAAGATTCTTGAAATGGTCAAGCTTTTGCTATTTAGCATGGTCCAGTTACCCCCTGCTGGTAAATGGTGTAACTACATCATGCGGGCACCACAAAATATCTTACTTCACTGAGATCCATTCTGAAATGAGTGCTATATTATGACTAAATAAACTGTTTTTGCAAGGTACATATATTGTATATTGCTATTACTGTATATTTTTTATTTATTTGTTTTATTTATTTATTTTTGGAGGATATGACAAGGACTGCATATGCTATCTGCTGCCACCTAGTTTATGCCCCAGTATTTCTCTCTATATGTCCTGTTTGTTCCACATTTAACTACAGATAGGTTGCTGTCCCGGAGTACTGCGGATATCTGAGTCAGCAGCTGCTGCAGTCATGCCAAGAGAGAAATATTGACTTACAGAGACAGTATTTAACTAACATACATCCTCTCTCACTGTCTTAAATGCTCCATATGGTGATCATTAAAGCTGTTTCCTCCAGGGATGATCCTGATGTCTTTATTCGGGAGTTTCAATGCCGTAACAACCCATATGCACACATCAGTCAGTACTCCCATGCTCTTTCTCACATGCTGTTTCCCCCATTGACAGTTCTGTTAAATTATGACTAGCATCAATATCAGGATGCTTTTCTCTTTCACCACTATACACACAACCCTCTGTCTGTCTCTCTTTCCATTAGCAGTTGGCTGTGCTGCAGCAGGGCTGTTCTCTTTGCTGATGCTGCATTTCTCTCCACATTCATATTCTAATTTCACTGCTCTGCTGCATTTTTCCCTTGAAAACTTTATGAAGGTCATTCTCAGATTAGAGTTGTGCCTTAACTGCATAAAGTTATATCAGAGTGGGATATAATGTAATTTCTCTGGTGATCTGTTTAATTATAGATACACGTATTCTAAAATTAGATTAGTTACAGTTTTTCTCTGTTGTTTTCATACTAATCCATTATATTTGCCAGAATGATGTATCTCTGGGACTGAATGATGTAGGGCCTTGAAAATCAATGGGGTCATTTTTATGAAGAACTAAAATCTAAAATCAAACTGATATCAGTTTAATACTTATTAAGTTACATGCGCGCAAACTTTGGAAAAAGACACTACAGTCGAAGAAGGTAAAAAAAAAAAATAATAATAATCGTTATCGCCTTGCTTACCCAGTTGATTGATTACACTGATAATTGCAAACATTTTTTGTATTGCAAGTTTTGTGAAATGTTAGATGTAAATGAGGCATTATTTAATGAAATATGTGCTCATTTGCATACATTTCTAGTACAAAAATCTAAACACTAGATAAGTCAGTTTCAAAATTCTTGTTTAATTTTTTGACATATTAGAGTCAAAAGTTTTTACAGAGGGAATCTTGGGAATCTCCTTTTTGTCACTCCATAATTCAGAAAATACTTAGAACAGACAGAAAAATTTTTGGAGGGATAAAATGTTTTATATAATCAAGCAAATTATATATGAACAAATTCCTCTGTAAAAACCTTCAGGATACAGACAGGAATAAAAAGTTTGGTGTGTGTAGGTGCTACTGAAGTGGAGATTTGTGGCTCGTTGAAGGAGAAAAAACTCATTTTGAGAAAACGGGATGTAAAAATATTAATAGTAATTGAAATCTATTGACATAAATAGTGCTATAAAAGAAACACTTAACAGTGTCTTTTGGATATTTTTTTTTCCACTAGTCTGAACACAGCGAAAAATCTCAAATTTGACAGATGCTTAAAAAAAAGTGTTATTGACTGCAGTCTCCCCTTACAGTTTGCTCCTAGAGCCATATTAAAATTTCAGTATCTCTGGAAATGAACCAAAAAGGCCTCTAAAAATGATGATGCTGAAAGGAAAGTTTGTTAGGAGCCAGTATCTAAAAGGGCATAAAGACATACTTCTTGAGTTACAGCCTTGCAAACTTTGTAGAAAAAACATTTAATGTGCATTTTCCCTATTTTTGAATGGTAACCATTCAAACAAAAGGTGTTTTGGCACATCATTTAACAAAGAATGCTGAAGTCAACAAATTTTACTAGTAGAGCTGCCATTTTGACCACCCTTTACAAAGTAGTGGATTACTCAGTAAATATGCATCCATAACATTTAATATTTTGACTTTCTTCTTTATTTTTGGTATTTATTTTAATAAAATCAAAAATTTGAGCCAGGGACCTCTGGATGAGTTGACACAGATAACCCAGTATATTAGAAGATATAATTTATGGGATTCTGTTACTATTTTATATATTTTTTTAGATGAATATATATGAGTGTGTTTTTTTTTGTTTGTTTGTTTTTTTTACTATTTTGGAATTGTGTTAGAAGACAGCACTTGGTGAAAACTTATCGTCTTATGATCCATCATTTTCCCTTTTCCAAACAAAGACTAATTTCTCAAACCTATAAACACAAGTTTATATTTGTTTGTATTTGTTTTTCAAAACTCTGAACACAAATTACTCATTTTACACCATTTTGTGCTCATGTTGAAATCACTAGCATGCAGAAACCATCACATTGTCATCACAGCCTCAGTTAACACACAATTCTCATTATGTGAACATTAGTATGCAAACTACTTCACACAGCAACCAGAATGGGGCTTGCAAAAATAGCTGCAGAGTTCTTGGCTTCAGATGCAAACAGTACAGAAAGTGTTCACATTAGAAGAGTATTGAATGTAGTCACTGCCAACATGACTGCTTCTAAAATGTAAATCAATATATGATGAGGCTTGGTTTTTGAGTGAAGTTTGAGGTTTGTAAAATTCAATTTTAATTTAATACTGATATATTTGTTATAGCACAGCATATGTGTTTTGAATGCTGTTGTAAGTTGGTTTTTCACCAGGGAGCTTTGAGTAAATGTGTTTTAGCAATTGAGTACAAAAAGTACAATACTGTATGTATTTTAGGTAGAGCTATAATAGAGAAGTTTGTGGGGAAGTTCAAAGGTTTGGGTCAGTCATGGGAACACATTCATTTTTAATGTTCAGAACCCTTAGGGGAAGAGAACAGATGTGGAGTGTGAGGTTTAGAGGTGGAATTTAAGTAAACCTTAAAATAGCTGGAGCTCTGGAAAAAAAAAAAGAGCACGTCTCTTGAGATTCTCCACTCTGGCACGGAGAGAACATTCCTGATTCAGGCTAGTGACTCAGTGCCACTGCTCTGCCATTTTCTGATTTGTGTGTTATTAATTTGTTTAATAAGGGATGCTGGAGACTTGGAAACAGAGTTCAAATTAATTTCAGACACTGTCTTTCTCTCTGTCCTTCCCAGATGGCAAGGTGTATGCGTTGGGCGGGATGGGAGCCGACACAACCCCTCAGGCCTCAGTGAGGCTGTATGAGCCGACGAAAGACCAGTGGCTGCCCCTCACCTCCATGCCCACCCCACGCTACGGAGCCTTCTCCTTCCTGCGCGGTAACAAGATCTATGTGTTGGGTAAGCCCTCATAAAATTGTCTCATAAATCTGAATAATTCGGTTGTTTGTCAGAGACACACTCCTGGTTCCCTAGGAATTATAAGACATGACCAAATAATACAAAAGGGCAGAGAGACAGAAGAGTCTAATGTGAAAACTTTTGTTTAGCCTGAAAGGGTTTCATAATTTAAATCCCAAGCTAACATACAGTTTTGTTTTGTTTTTTAAAGAAAAAAAAACTAATCTGATCTTGACAGCTACTGAACTTGAACTGTAGGATTTTTCATTAACAGGGTACAAAATAATATAGTTTTTCAACATTTCTTTGTATTTTAACCCTTTCCAACAATGACTGTATGATTTTGAGATCCATCTTTTCACACTGAGGACAACTGAGATACTCACATGCAACTATTACAGAAGGTACAAACGCTCACTGATGCTCCAGATGGAAACAAGATGCATTAAGAGCCAGGGGGTGAAAACTTTTGAACAGAATGGAGATGTGTACGTTTTTCTTATTTTGCCTAAATATCATATTTTTTTTCATTTAGTACTGCCCTTCAGAAGCTTTTTACATGTTTTCCAAAAGACAAAATAAATTAAACCTACCCTGATCTTCAAATTCAAAAAGTTTTTACCCCCTGGCTCTTAAGACATTGTGTTTTCAATTATTATTGTCTCTTGTGGACTATAGGTAAACATCCTTTATGTGAAATATCTGGTTCAGCTCAGTACTAAATAAAAAATAACATGCATTTTGTATGATTTTGGTAAAATAATAAACATTTTACAGATTCTGCAAGGTGCGTGTAAACAACTGTAAATACACTACTGTTCAAAAGTTTGGGGTCAGTAAGCCATTTAATGTTTTTGAAAGAAGTCTCTTATGCTCTCAAAGGCTGAATTTATTTAACGAAAATTACCATGAAAACATAAAAAATGTAAAATATATTTACAAATTAAAATGACTGTTTTCTGTTTTAATATATTTTAAAATATCATTTATTCCTGTGATGCAAAGCATCCTAAAATAATTTATTAAGATTCTTTTATGAATAGAAAGTTCAACTGCATTTATTTGAATTTAGTACATCTTTTGTAATTTTAAAAATGTTTTACTGTCACTTTTGATAAATTCAATGTCTCCTTGTCGCATGAAAGTATCATTTTCTTTTTTAAAAATCTGTGGAGTGTGTCTATATATATCAACATTTATGGTTTTAATGGAATGGAAATGTGGGTCTTCTCTCTAGAGGTGCTAAGCAGGCGGTGTTCTAGACTAGCCAATAATTATAACGTAACTTATTTTCCATGTCAGACTGTGTCACAATATTCTCCAGGAGCAGCAGATGTGGTAACAACACCTGGTAATTGTTCATGCCGTGCTGGGGCTGATAAGAACCGTGGAGTGGAGTCATTTCTCATTGGGGGGGAAGTGAAATCTGCACTGCAATATGCTGCAGGGATGTGACGCTTTACAGCAGAGCTGTTCAGTTCTTACCTCAGTGTTGGAAATCACAAAGGGGCATTGAATGGAAATCTACACCGCAGGTTCCCATGATACGCTCTGTCCCATGATAAAGTCTATCCTATAAAGAGACAGCCCTCGGCTGCAAGTTACTGCTGTCACTGGCCTGTTTTGGGCTGAGTGAAAGAGACAGACCATATGTGGCCATTTCCTACTCTGTGTGTTAGTGTTTGTGTATGAGAGAAAGAGAGAGAGAGAGTATGTTTGCTTATATTTTATATATAGGTAAACATAAAGTATCCACCTTATTCTTCAACGCAGAAGTAAGCTTATGGGGCAAGACTTTTGGTTCATTAGCTGCTATAGGGAAATAATGAGAAAAATAACACAGTGCAGGAAACAGTAAAACTGTTTGCGCTACAAACCAGTGTGCTCATTATTAAGATAATACATTAAAATAATATGGCAAGACACAACAATTTGCAATATCAAGCAGCAAAATGAGCTGTTTTGTACAGCTAAAAATAGCTGGACATAGACCAGAAACCAGACCCATAAAATGTACAAACGTATGCTTTTACAGGAAAAATAAGGTGGGTTGAGACAAAATATTGTCCTCCGAAGCTAGAGGTGAATGTGTGTGTGTCTGAGAATGCATGAGTTGATACAATGCAGTGTAAGTTGATTTGCATAAAAGCCTCTGCCAAATGTGTACATGTAAATGTCTGAGTTTGGTGAGCATTTGGAGTGGTTACACAGTGTGTATCTGTGAGTTTGATAGTTAGTCAGAGTGTGTTTGTGCCCGTGGGTTTGATGAGCATGTGGAGTTGTCAGTATGGGGTCTTGTTGTGCCAGATTTGTCCTCTTTTTAACCTCTCTGCACTGTGAGACGTTCTGTTCAGGTCAGACACAAAGATCAACTGCCCTCTCACTCTTTGAGAAGTCATTAAACTCTGCCTCCCTACACAGACACACTAATGAGGACATACTGTAGATTTTTTTTGTATAGGTGTAGGCTGGATATGGCAAGAGTGATGGGCAACATCACCTTCCCATGCCAACGTATGATTGATCAGCCTGGTGAAGCAGACGTGCCCTCATTACAGTTACACACCTGGACTTTCAGTCCCTCACAGCAAGTAGAATTTCTGTGTTTCAACTTGGTGTGTGTGATTATGACAAAACTTTCATACTCAATATTTTCTGAAATTTTGTCAGTAATGATAATTAGACAGTATTTTGCTGAGTGTGTTATTGTGATGTTTTGGCAGGTTTAAACTGCCGTGGACAGCTGATTCCCAAAGCTTTTGTTATTCTTAATATTCTGTGCGGTGGTTAGTTTGCAGGAGTAAGAGAAATTAACAATTTTTGAGTTTAAATTGATTTTTACCTTTATAAGGCCAATTTTCTCTGACCTAATTAAATGTACGTATCATCTTTTGTGTCAAATTCTTAAATTTAATCAATTAATTCAAATAGTAAGACACTATAAGGCTGTTACCAATCACATGAAAATTGATTTTCATTGTCGAAATACAACAAAAATAAGAACTGTTGTGTCTAAAATGTAAGTCACTTAATATTTCTTTGTGTGATATTAACTATATCATGATATAAATATAAGAGACATATAAAAGTCATACAGGTGCATTTTTGCCTGATTAGCTTGAATTTTAGGGGAATTCTAAATGTTTTTTTTTTTTTTTTTTAAACCTAATTATGCAGTGAAAGCGTGAACTCTAAATGTGCTTGTGCGGCAGTCTAACCTACATCATGTAGTGTATGCATGCACACTCTGAGTGTGTTTTTGTTTGGTTTTTGCAATATACTCAATAATGTCAAATCGCATATTTTTAAACAACAATTACGATTACCATAGACAATATTTGAAGAGTTCAGATGCAAAAACTTCTAAATCCATCTGATGTATTTCTTTAAAATTAGCATTTCCTTCTGGCTGCTTTGTATAGGTTTCTGTGTAAGTACTGGTACTTCTGAGGCTGGAATTTAGCAAGTTTGAAGTAAAAGTATTTGATGGATGTATACTACGTGTCAGGAGAATTCACTCAGTATCATTATCTCATTTTTAACCGAGATGGCTTTTAGCTGGTTTTGCATCTGAACTCTTCATATACAGGTGCACCCCAAAAAAAGTACAAATTTTTGTAACTTATTTCATGTCATCTTTGATGATTAAAGCTTACAGGTCATGAAAGTCAAAAATCCAGTATCTCAAAATATTCAACCAAAAAAAGGATTTGCAAAACAGAAAAGTTCAAGTTCTTTAAAGTATGTTCATTTATGCACTCAATACTTGGTTGGGGCTCTTTTAGCACAAATTACAGGTCAAATTAGGTCAGGCATGTTGGCTGGCCAATGAAGCACAGTAATATTATGGTCATCAAACCACTTGGAAGTGGTTTTGGCACTGTGGGCAAGTGCTAAAGTCCTGCTGGAAAAGGAAATCAGCATCTCCATAAAGCTTGTCAGCAGATGGAAGCATAAAGTGCTCCAAAATTTCCTGGTAGACGGCTGCATTGACTTTGGACTTGATAAAACACAGTGGACCAACACCAGCGGACGTCACTGCACCCCAAATCATCACTGACTTAGAAAACTTCACACTGGACTTCAAGCAGTTTGGATTCTGTGCCTCTCCAGTCTTCCTCCAGACTCTGGGATCATGATTTCAACATGAAATGCAAAATTTACTTTTATCTGAAAAGAGAACTTTGGACCACTGAGCAACAGTCCAGTTCTTTCTCTCCTTAGCCCAGGTAAGATGCTTCGGATGTTTCTGTTTCAGAAGTGGCTTGGTAGCCCTTTTCCTGAAGACGTCTGAGTGTGGTGACTCTTGCTGCGCTGACTCCGGCTTCAGTCCACTCCTTGTGAAGCTCTCCCAAGTGTTTGAATCAGCTTTGCTTGACAGTATTCTCAAGCTTGCGTCATCCCTGTTGCTTGTGCACCTTTTCCTACCCAAATTCTTCCTTCCAGTCAACTTTGCATTTAATATGCTTTAATACAGCACTTTGTGCCACAGCCACCCTTTTCAGTAATGACCTGTGACTTACCCTCTGTCTTTTTGAAATATGTTACAAGAAAATTAACTTTTTAACAATATTCTAATTTTTTGAGATGCACTTGCATATTGCACACCCCAAGTTTCAACTTATTATCTAGTCTCATTTGGTTTAATTTTACACTAAGGCTTTTACCAATCACATGAAAATTGATTTTCATTGTCGAAATACAACAGAAATAAAAACTGTTGTGTCTAAAATGTAAGTCACTTAATATTAACTTCTTTGTGTGATATTAACTATACCATGGAGTAAAAACTACAGTAAAGAGTTTGTTCATTTAAACTATTTATGTTTAGCAATACAGATTTTTCCAACTAACTCTAAACTATCATTTTGTTTCTTTTTTCTGCACTGATTAATGCCAGGTTCTGTCTTGAAACTCTAGATGGTCCAGGCTTATGGGATGTTAACGTAAACTAATGATATTCACAGTGGTATACTACCTGGCACAAGCTGATTGGTTCATGTGGCATACACGGCCAATAAGCTCGCTGCTTTAGATTTAAAAGGCTGGTAGGCTTTCACTAGAGCATTTTGCAGCATGCTTTTTTACCCTTCACCTTCCCAGCTCTACCTGTGTAGATTTGTTATTGTTTTTGTTATTGTAGCATTATTACCTATGCTATTTGTGCAACAGCAGTACATGTTCAATACTCAAAGCACCGTATCGGCGTATGTATTGGCAATAACAAGTTCCTGTAAATGTTTTGTAGCAGCAACAGCAGCAGCAGTAGTAATCTTCTGAGAGTTATCATGATAGAAATTTTATTGGAGTTTGATAAATTCAACAACTTTTCAACCCCTCAAAACCTTAACAACTCATGAAATTATTAGAAATTGAGATGTGATGTGTGAAGTGAGTATAATGGGAAGAAATAAGGATATTTTCTCTCTGGACTCACGATTCTGGTCTGCTTTGACACAGTTTTGTCTTGATGGTTAGACTTAAACTCATTGATTTGACATCACAGGGAATAATTCATTCAGAGTCTCTCTGTATGCAACCCTTTGCTTGTATGCCTCCTTGCGGTCTTCATCATCATTCTTTCCTTCTATCTCTGTTTTTCTCTCTACTCCTTACTTGCGCTCAAAGGGCTACTCGCTTTTGTGTTGCTTGTCATGCTTTAGATACAGTTTGACACTCAAGAAAGTTTTGCATTGAAGTTTTGCCTAGTGACTGCAGTAAAGTTAAGTAACTTAATTCAGTTATTTGTCGGGCTGCTGGACCACAAATAGAGGCGCAGTAAAATCACATTAAGGCCAAGAATGAGGAATGAGCCTCTATCACAGAATGCTCATTTAGTTTTGATTTACTTTGGGATGCGCCCCGCGAGGTCTGTCATGAGCGCAGACACTCGATCACACGTCACCCAGATGCACCACGCTGTCTCCCCAAAATAAGATGCCTACTGTGCGTGCTAATATTGTTACCTCTGGTGCAGGCAGGAGAACGATGTGACCCCATTCGAATGTGAGCTGAAAAAATATTTTCAGAGAAAGTTTAAGGCTCCTTGAAGGTGTTGTTTTCATGAAGCTGACTAACATGCACCTGTCCCTCGAAGACCTGTTCCTCGAAAGACATTTGATTTGCTGAACGATATGATTCAGTGGGCTTTTCTCGCATTTTTGGTGGAAATTTTAAAAGAAATTGCACGGAAAGGATTTAAATGGATAAAGCGTGTAAAAATGAAGGGAGCTGAAAACACTACTCTTATTTTTAGCTGTAAGTTTTATCAAATTAGCCAGCTCCGCAGTTGCAGATTCTCCATGGACCTAATCGGAGATAGAAATCATCAAAACATTGCAGTTTACCTCCTCCTGCTCTTTCAGAAGGTAATGATAACATGATAAAAGGTGGAGTGTGAATTCTCTGTTACAAAACAGAATTGCATAGATAATGTTTTCCAACAGGTCTTGCGTCTACCGTTTTTAATTAGTACTTTTATTAAGCAAGGACACATTACATTGATCTAAGGTGACAGTAAAGACGTTTTAATGTTACAAGAATAATGTTTAACTGCTGTTATTTTGAACTTTCTGTTCATCAAAGAATCCTGAAAAAAAATTAAATATTATGGTTTCCACAAAAATGCAGCACAGGAGTTTTCAGGAGTTCAAATAAAGTTTTATCTTTAAAAAAAAAAAAGTTACAGTGTTGAAAAATACAATATTAAGTAAACTTCATTAAAAACTTATCCCTCTAACCCTCTAAAACTTGCACTCTCTGTTCTACGGTAGTCAACATTTGAAGTGGATCAAACAATTTCATCAAAGTTGTCCTAGAACAAGAACAGGTATTGTTTTGGTTTTAGGACAACTTTGATGAAAGGTTTTGATCCACATGTTGACTATTTCTATTTCTATTTTAACTACTTGTTTTTATTTATTTTTTAAAACATATCCCTCTAGCACTTACACTCTCTATTCCATTTCTGTTCTATGTACTTGTTTTCTTTCATTTATTATAAAAAACTTGATCCTCTAACACTTGCACTCTCTATTCTATTTCTATTCTATATACTTGTTTATTAAAAAAAACTTAGCCCTCTAACCCATGTAACACTTGCACTCTATTCTATTTCTATTCTATCTATTTGTTTTCTTTTATTTAGTATAAAAAACTTGATCCTCAACACTTGCACCCTCTATTCTGTTTCTATTCTATCTACTTGTTTTTTATTTAAAAATATCCCTCTAACAATTGAACACTTGCACTCTGTTCTATTTCTATTCGATATACTTGTTTATTTAAAAAACTTATCCCTCTGACCCTCTAACATTTGCACTGTCTTTTCTATTTCCATTCCATCTACTTGTTTTCTGTTATGTATTAAAAAAACTTAATCCTCTAACACTTGCACTCTATTCTATTTCTATTCTATCTACTTGTTTTCTTTTATTTATTATAAAAAACATGATCCTCAACCTCACTTTCTCTTTTATTTCTATTCTATGTACTTGTTTATTAAAAAAAACCTTATCCCTCTGACCCCTCTAACACTTGCACTTTATTCTTTTTCTATTCTATCTGCTTGTTTTTTTATTTATTATAAAAAGACTTGATCCTCAACACTTGCACTCTCTATTCTATATCTATTCTATATACTTGATTAACAAAAAACGTATTCCTCTAACCCTTTTAACACTTGCACTGTATTCTATTTCTATTCTGTCTTCTTGTTTTATTTATTATAAAAAACTTGATCCGCTAACACTTGCACTCTCTATTCTATTTCTATTCTATATACTTGTTTATTAAAAAACGTTATCCCTCTAACCCCTCTAACTCTTGCACTGTATTCTATTTCTATTCTGTCTGCTTGTTTTCTTTTATTTATTATAAAAAACTAGATCCGCTATCACTTGCACTCTCTATTCTATTTCTATTCTATATACTTGTTTATTAAAAAATGTTATCCCTCTAACCCTTCTAACTCTTGCACTGTATTCTATTTCTGTTCTATCTACTTGTTTATTTAAAAAAAAGGTATCCCTCTGACTCTCTAACATTTGCACTCTTTATTCTATTTTCATTCCATCTACTTGTTTTCTGTTATGTATTATAAAAAAATTGATCCTCTAACACTTGCACTCTATTCTGTTTCTATTCTATCTACTTGTTTTCATTTATTATAGAAACTTGATCCTCTAACACTTGCACTCTATTCTATTTCTATTCTGACTATTGTTTTCTTTTATTTATTATAAAAAACTTTACCCTCTAACACTAGCAGTCTCTATTCTATTTCTATTCTATCTACTTGTTTTTTATTTAAAAAATCTACCAAACCTCTAACACTTGCACTCTCTATTATATTTCTATTCTAACTACTTGTTTTCTTTCATTAATTATAAAAAACTTCAACCTCTAGCACTCTGTATTCTATTTCTATTTTATCTACTTATTTATTTAAAAAACTTGTCCTTCTAACCCTCTAACACTATTCTATTTCTATTCTATTTATTTATTTAATAAAAAAAACTTGTCCCTCTAACACTTGCACTCTCTATTCTATTTCTATTTTATCTACTTATTTATTTATTTAAAAAACTTGTCCTTCTAACCCTCTAACACTATTCTATTTCTATTCTATTTATTTATTTAATTAAAAAAACTTGTCCCTCTAAGATTTGCACTCTCTATTCTATTTCTATTCTATTTATTTAATAAAAACTTGTCCCTCTAACCCTCTAACACTTGCACTCTCTACTCTATTCTAACTGCTTGTTTTCTTTTCTTTGTTATAAAAAACTTGATCCTCTAACACTTGCACTCTCTATTCTATTTCTATTCTGTCTGCTTGTTTTCTTTTCTTTGTTATAAAAAACGTGATCCTCTAACACTTGCACGCTCTATTCTATTTCTATTCTACTTGTTTTTTATTTATTTTAAAAAAATCCCTCCAACCTCTAACACTTGCACTCTCTATTATATTTCTATTCTATTTCTTTAATTATAAAAAACTTGATCCTCTAACACTTGCACTCTCTATTCTGTTTCTATTCTGTCTCCTTGTTTCTTATTTATTTATTTATTTATTTAAAAAATATCCCTCAAACCTCTAACACTCTCTATTCTATTTCTATTCTAACTGCTTGTTTTCTTTCTTTGTTATAAAAACACTTGATCCTCTAACGCTAGCACTCTGTTCTATTTCTATTCTATCTACTTGATTTTATTTATTTAAAGAAATGTCCCTCTAACACTTGCACTCTCTATTCTTTTCTATTATTTTCTATTTCTATTTCTGTTCTACTTATTTATTAAAAAACTTGTCCCTCCAAACTTTGCACTCTTTTATTTATTCTAAAAAAAGCTTGATCATCCAACACTAGCATTCTCTATTCTTGTTTTCTTTTTTTTTTTAATAAAAAAAGAAATTGACTCTCCAACGTTGTCATTCTGTATTCTTTTTCTATTCTATCTACTTGTTTTCTTTTTTATTTATTATTAATAAAGCAAGCCTTGCTACGTGTACTGCATTAGATTAACCGGGACTTGTCGCAGCACTTACATATTATTGCTCTTTTGTTGGTTCGATTGCTTATATTGTCTTCGTCTGTAAGTTCCTTTGGATGAAAGCATCTGCTAAAATGAGTAAATGTAAATGTAAGTGCATCAATATAGTATATATGTTGTTATAGGCCAGACGTAAATTTCATCACTCAGTTTTATGCATTATGTAACCAGTTTCCTGCTCTGTCTCTCTATCCACCTTTGGGGGTTTGACATGAAATATGTTGAATACCCTGGCTGTAACATATTGAAGCTCTCCTTGTTTCATTGTTTTTAAATTCAGATTTACTGACAGTCAGAGTGTGTGTGTGTGTGTGTTTTACTAGATTCTGGCTACACAGCGGCCGTCTGTCTTCAAATCTGTCTGTGGATGGGTTTGGTCCAATACCAGCCGCACTTCACTCAGCTCAATATCTCGCCCATGCACGTCTCTGTTGAATCCACTCGTGTATTTGCCCTGTTCCCCTCAGCTAATTTCTCACAATTCTGACCATGGAGGCTTTAATGATTGAAGGCTGAAAGAGTTGAAAGAAGTTAATTAGAGGTGCCCAGCAAAGGTCAAGAGAACAAGTCCTCTTAAATGGACTGCTGTAACCACGCTTTTTCGTCCTTAAGACTTTTCCTCTATCTGTTACTCTCACACTGTCTTGACTGCATTTCCATTTTCTGGCCTGCTTTCTCCATCTCTTCACTTTCCGCATTGTTCCTCAGACAGGTTCTTTCTCCCCTCCCTTTGTTTTCTCTTGTGTGTGTGTTTTCCCTGGCTCTCTGTTCTGTCCCAGAGGGCTCTCAGTAATGCCAAAGCTGGGAGGAGATCAGTCACATTGTGAATGCATAGTGAAGGAAAGAGAACGTGCAAGTGGGAAAGAATAAGAGGGAAAAAATTGAAGGCATGCCTGAAACGTGACAGCTCTCACATACATAAGCATTGATACACACCCTAGAGTTGTACATTGTTTCCCAAAAAGGTTTATGTTTGTTGTAACTATTTGTTGTATAGATCAGTCAATCTCACCTGATTTTGTTTCAGAACAAAGGGTAAACATTGGACATACTGTACAGTAAAGTAGCAACCCAAAACAAACTAACAAAAAATCTAATTAACAAACTAAACAAAACCCTAAAACAAAACAAAACTGTTTGTTGTGCAAAGTAATAGAAATGTTCTTAAAATCACTGAAAACAGTGAGATTTGTTGTTGTTTGGCAATATTGACAGTATTGGTTTCTAAAAGTCCAAAAGATTTTGATGGTTTCATATTCTTAACCAGTATTATTTTAATGCAGTGTTGTTTGTAATTTTTATTTTTTCTAACCTTGTTTAGTTTTATTTAGGTTTTCGAGGATGAGGACATGTCCTCTCCATGTTGGCATCTGCCTAATTTGGCTGCTTTTACTTCGTGACAGATGCTTTAGTACCAAAATAGCACACAGTACTATTGACCCTTTGCAGGGAGTTTGATTGACAGGCAGTCTGACCAATCATAATGCAGAATATGCCATTACTCTCAGACAGGAGAGTAGATTAACATTGGTGGCCTTGAACTTAAAAAATGGTGTGTATTGACGTCTTTTCTAGGGGTGGGGAAAAAAAATTGATTCTCCGATGCATCGCGATTCTCTCTTCAACGATTCTGAATCGATTCTGAATATTTTATATGATATTGAACTGATAATGAAAATTGTAATTGAATTGAATCTTGAAGCTAGTGAAGATTCACACCCCTACTTTTAAGATGGCAGTACTGACATACAGAGATTCCAACTATAAACAAAAAGCAAAGAAACTGCAATTTTGGTTAAAATGTAAGGTTGTAAAGATGTATTTGCACAGCAGAAGAATTAATTGGGGAAAAAATGTAGATCAAGAATCGTCTTGGAATCAGATTGTGACTCCCAGAATCGGAATCGGATCGGATCAGAAGTGCCAGAAGATTCAAACAAAATATCTTTTAATGTTCATGTTTTTTTCATGCTGTAACTAGTAAAGAGGAAGAGATGACCGATTCACATGACGCTTGAATTGAGACCCTACAGAGAGCCCTTTAGAGAGCGCTGTTTTGCAGTGTTGCCATGTCCTCATATTTTCAAGCACTTTTAGGCTTTTATTAGCGCTTTTTTTGTTGTTAGGTCTTACTCTTATAAAGCTAGGCACTTCATAAAGTTAATAAAGTGGTCTGTTGCGGATATGAGATATGTTGTTTGGTGTTATAAAACATAAAGCATTTGGGTGTTTTAGTGTTTTTTTTGTGCTTGTCCATTGGTCTCAAACTCAATTCCTGGAGGGTCACAGCTCTGCACACACCTGACCCAGCTAATCAAGGTCTTCAGGATTACTAGAAACTTCCAAGCAGGTGTGAGTTGGAGCTAAACTCTACAGAGCTGCGTCCCTACAGGAATTGCGTTTGAGACCACTGTGTTTGTCCTTGTTTGTTGTTTTGTTTTTTTCTATGAAGATCTGGCAACACTGACACTTTAATACAGGGCTCATGATTGCAACTAGCCCCATGTCAAAATGTGCTAAGGTTAAGACATCTTTCACTGTTATTTTCTTGCATCTTACATACAGACAAAAGCACATTACTGACACGTTTAAAGACGTCATTAACAGCTAGTTGTTCAGATTTGTTCCGTATACACTGTGTAGAATTTCTGTAAATGCGGTTGTCTCTACCTGTATTTTTCGAGAGTTAATGCGATTGTTGAATGCGGTTGTCTCTCCGTATTTTAGTGAATTATGTATGTACAAAATGTGATTAAGGAGTAAAAGGTGAACTGACAGCTGAATTTACCTGCGGTGTGTACACGACCTTTGTTTTATACCAAAAAAAACTGCTCTGTCTTGTCTGTCTGTGCATTGTCAGTTTTCTCTTTGCTCCACAATGTATGTTTCACTGTGTGAGAACTTGATGTGTGGTGTGAGAGCGCCATGGCTTGTCGGACATGGCAACACTAACGAATGGGGGCGGGTCTATGCGAAGGGACAATTAGACATGTGACCTTTGTCACATCACAACAAAAACATAAGAGAAAAACCTCTTCTCCCTGTTAATTTGTGTATTTTGCATTTCCTAAAGGAGAAATTCACTTCTAGAACAAAAATTTATTCACCTCCTTGTCATCCAAAATGTTCATGTCTTTCTTTATTCAGTCATAAAGAAATTATGTTTCTTGAGGGAAACATTTCAGGAATTATCTCCATATAGTGGAGTTCAATGGTGCTCCCAAGTTTGAATTTCCAGAATGCAGTTTAAATGCAGCTTCAAATGGCTCTAAATGATCCCAGCCAAGAAGGAAGGGTCTGATCTAGAGAAACGATCGGTCATTTTCTAAGCGAACTGACAATTTTTATACGTTTTAACCTCAAACGCTTGTCTTGTCTATTTTTTGCGATGCGCATGCGTAGTCTGTGTAATCCAGGTCAATACAGTTAGGGTATGTTGAAAAACTACCATCTTGTTTTCTTCTCCAACTTCAAAATCGTCCTACATCGCTGTTTTACCTTTTTTCGTAAAGGGCATTTGATCTTCTTTGCATGTTCACTTTGTAAACACTAGGTCGGTGCTTCTGCAGCGATGTAGAATGATTTTGAAGTTGGAGGAGAAAATGAGATGGGAGTTTTTCGACATACCCTAACTGTATTGACCTGGATTAATTAGGAATTAAAAATTTGGATTTATACATCACATGAAAGCTGAATAAATAGGCTTTCCATTGACAACTATTTGAAAATCTGTAATCTGAGGGTGCAAAAAAATCTAAATATTGAGAACATCACCTTCAAAGTTGTCCAAATGAAGTTCTTAGCAATGCATGTTACTTATCAAAAATTAAGTGTTGACATATTTATGGTAGGAAATTTGCAAAATATTTTCATGAAACATGATCTTTACTTAATATCCTAATGATTTTTGGCATAAAAGAAAAATTGATTGTTTTGACTCATACAATGTATTTTTGGCTATTGCTACAAATATAGCCGTCCTACTTAAGACTGGTTTTGTGGTCCAGGGTCACAAATGATGAAATCTCTTTGCATCCTCCAAAAATGGCATTTTTATTGAAAATTTCCAGATTGTTGTGCGCACTGTGACCATATTTCCAGATTGTTTCATCAGCTGAATGATTTCTCCCCAGATATACAACAGTATGACATGAACTTCCATCCATCACAGCCTTATTTTCTTTCTCATCACATTAAATATCTTGTCTGCTGTGACTAATGGATATTACTGTAGCTACACACTCACAGAAGCTCAACTAACAGATTCAGTGTGTTATCAATGAGAAGCACGCACTGTATCATCTTTCTGCAGTTATTCAATCTCAGTAATAATAAGCGCCTCAGACATATTCCGCATACAGAAACAATAAAAATACCACATGCTCATATGTGACCTACTGTACATAAAACAATATAATTTGAGATATAAATTGTTTCTGTGACATTATTATTTCTATCATGTTTGCAATAACATGAATTAAAAATGACATTTTGAAGTAACAGTCAATAACTAATAAGTTGACAGCTCTTCTACTACTGTTTTTAGACAGTGAACATAGAGCTAGTGACACTAAGTCTGGATGGATAAATGCATCTGGCAAATGCATTATTGTAACAAAATAAAATGTTTAGTCGACAACGGTGTGCGTCTTACTAAATGTGGTTTTCTATTTCATCATTAGTTGTGTATGTGTTGCTGTTTCCATAAGATAAATAATTTGTGTAATAGTCAGAAGCGTCAAGCACATTCAGACCTTCATCTCATTTGTAAGCATCTGCTAAATGAATAAATGTAAATGAGTTTGTACGTTCAAGCCTGTGTATGGCTGTAGGTGTGCTGGTAGAGGCAAATTTGTATGTGTGTGTCAGAGACCCAATAATGGAATAGGCTGTCAGCTTGTCTGAGGAGACCAAAGCGTTGTCAGTGAGCCGTGACATGTGGTAATCGCACACACACTGACTCCCAGCAGGGACGGACGTGACACACTGACTGAGTCCTATCAGAGAGATACACACACGCATACTTCATCTTAATCCTCCAACCCTCTTCTTATTTCCCCTCCGACAGGTGGGCGACAGGGCAAGCTGCCAGTGACTGCATTCGAGGCCTTCGACCTTGAGATGAAGAGCTGGACGCGATACCCGTGCATCCCCAGTCGCAGAGCGTTCTCCTCATGCGCTGCCAGCGACAGGGCGTTTTTCAGCCTGGGGGGTCTTCAGCAGCCTGGACCCCACAACTTTTACTCCAGACCTCACTTCGTCTCCACTGTAGAGGAATTTGATTGTGAGCAGGGTGAGCACTTCATCTCTTTTTGCTAAATCTGTATTGACTAAACATAACCCAAAAGAAATGTGACCGTTAGTATGTTAACTTAAGGACATTTTTATTGTAAAATGTTGGTATAGTAAATATAACGGAGTGGTACCATAAAAAGGATTCTTTAATTCTTTAAAAACAACAGCATTAATTTGAAACAGAAATCTTTATACAATATGACACATGTCTTTACTGTCATATTTGATCAGTTTAAAGGAACTTGTGTGACTTAATATAACATAAATGATGTCTCTTGCTGAAATATGTAGTAGAAAACCCAATAAAAGTTTATGTTATATAAAAAATCCACATCGTTTTATACATATTTTGGACTATCGGGGGTGACATTATTTCGATGACGTGAAATGTTTGCACTCTGTAAGTTACTGGCACTACATGTTGCTATTTTTACCGCAACACAACTAGGAAAATAAAATAGTGATTCCACATTGTGTGGCTTTTGGTTGTAATTTTCAGTCGAAGGGTAACATGAGAAGTGATGTAAGTCTTCACTGCTTTTCCTACTGATAAGAAGAGGATAAAAGAGTGGGAAGATGCCTGTGAACAAATAAAACTTCCTAAAGACCAGCGTCTTTGTTCTCTCCACTTTAGCCCTGATGCCTTTGAGGCTTTTAGTAGACCACAGCTTAGGATTGTCAAAAGATACCGGGTTCGGTACTTTCAGTACTTTCGGTACTGAAATTTTAAAAACGTTCATTTCCCACTCACATTTGAGCGCTGTTGAGCTGATTTTTAAACGTCGCTGATTGGTCATAGTATTCATGCAGTGTTTAAAAATCGGCTCAACAGCGCTCAAATGTGAGTGGGAAATGGACGTTTTTAAAGTTTCAGTACCAAAAATACCGAACACGCTACCTTTTGACAACTCTACCACAGCTACTGAAAGAGCTTAGAAACGGCAGAGACAAGAAACGCTAAATGCCATCCTGGCAGGATGTAAACATGACGCTTGTCATGACGTCACAGCCACTGAAGGAGTTTCTCAGCATGGATTTCACTCAATGTCTGGGGGCGTTTAGACTCCTTGTGTGAAAAATCAATGGTAGGGCATTTGATTTTAGCCTACGCTTATATCCTGTAAGCTATTTCAGTAGCTGTGGTCAGCATATCAGTATTTTATTTTCCAAGTTATGTTGGGTTGGGGTAAAAATAGCAACAGGTAGTGCCAGTAGCTGACAGAGCGCAACCATTTGACATAATCGAAATTATGACATCCCCCATAGTCATAAATGGTGTGATCCATGATGTGGATTTTTGAAATAATGTAAATCATTCATTGGTTTTCTACTACGTATTTCAATAAGAGACATAATTTACGTTATATTAAGCCATACAAGTCTTAATATCCGGAGGTTTCTTTAATGTGTTTTTGCTAAATAAAAATTTGAATTGAAAAACGTTTTTTTTTTTTTTTTTAAACTGATCCCACAGTTTTGAACAGTAGTGTATATACTGTAGGACAGTTAATTAATGAAATGTCTTTAATGCCTCCTTACATGTGTAAGACCTTGAGCTTGAGAAAGGTGCTATAAAATCTAAAACATTTTGGTTTAGGCCTTTAATTAAATAGGATTGTAGCTATTTTTCTTCTTTTACTGGAATAAATGAACCTCAGTGTTCACACAAAGGGCAAGCTTAAATAATGGACGATTGTTTTCGGTTAAATCGTTTTCATTAAGTCATTGCTGTGTACAAGTTAAAATGTAGAGTACTGTAGCCAACTGTAATTAACTATCAGCAATCATTAATTATAAAAATAGATGCCAATATTTGATGACAGCTGTGTTTGTAATTGGTGAAGATCACAGAAATGGTAATTCAATGCTTGAATGGTTGGCAGTGATACTTTTAATGCATACAATTTGATCAAAACTCTGATGTGAAGTAACTTGTGTAAAACCGGTGGTTTTATAATAAATATTCTTTTTTTATCAAATTAATTACGTCCTATACTAGTTAATTAGTCATAGATTTAGGTTTGAGACCAAATAAACATTATTGCGGCGCGTGGATGCCTTTAGGAGTCAGTATATTTATTTTATTTCCATATCATTAGACATAAGCCAAGCACAGGTCAGTTCACAGCAATGTGTTGCAATCTGTTATGAATTCATGAAACATGAAAGTAATGCTTAACGGAGTCTTGACAACATTGTGGTCTCTTTTACATGACTTTCTCTCGCTTTTGCTCTGATGCTGTGGTTGAAACATCTGACAGCTCAGCTTCAATCTCTTCAGCCTCACTGTGTGACAGGCGAGAGAAAGATTGATGTGTTGTTGTGTTCACTGTACATACAGCGCTGTAGGGGTGGAAATATATTTGTCTCTCTTTCTATCCCTCTCACTACATAACGGGGGGAGGTCACTGATATACAATATGCTCTCTGGGCAGATACCACCTATAAAGCCCTTGTGAAAACTGCTTAGTCAGTCCTCTGGCCTTATAAAATGCATATTATTTAAATCCATTTCTCATGTTGGGGGAAGTCAACAGGGGCACGGTGAATATTTATTCACCTTCCTCTGAGCACAGGAGGTATAATTCAGTCATTGTGCACAGAATCCAGCAATATCAGCTTAACTTTACGCTGACTGGCCAATACCCAATTTAAGAGCGTTTATGAGCCATTTAAAATGTCCTGGTGCCCTGAATAAAACAACAGCCTTCGGATGATATATAATTTAAGTCAATCTTCATGGTAGTAATTTGCATAAAGGATATGATATAAATGTGAGGAAAAACATTATATTCGTTCATGCCATTGAACACCTTGATTCTGAATGCTGATTTAATATTCACATTGATCTAACAAAAAAGTCTGAGGCCACATTTAAAATATGGGGTACAAAATGTAAAAGCTGATGTGTTATGCTACTAATATAATTATTAGTTTTTAATATTATTTTTTATTTTAGTGTTATTTTATTACACTGATTTAAAGGAGCAGTCCACTTCCAGAACAGAAATTTACAGATAATGTACTCACCCCCTTGTCATCCAAGATGTTAATTTCTTTCTTTCTTCAGTCGTAAAGAAATTGTTTTTTGAGGAAAACATTTCAGGATTTTACAATGGACTGATATGGTGCCCTGAGTTTGAACTTCCAAAATGCAGTTTAAATGTGGCTTCAAACAATCCCAAATGC
>JAHKKF010536299.1:0-22033 GCA_019740295.1 Labeo calbasu
AAAAAAAAAAAAAGAAAGAAAAAAAAAGTGTTATCTGTTTTTGCAAATAAACTCTTAATAGAGAATGGAAACTATGCTATATATATATATATATATATATATATATATATATATATATGCTATATAGTCACATTAATACATGCAGAGGTAGAATCCAATGATTAACACAATGACAGCTGACATTGCGTCTCACCAAAAAGTCAAGCCTCATTATGCTTTTAAATAGTTTTGACAAATATTTACTGTTCTCACTGTTAATGTGTGTCAATATATTTTTTTCCAGTCTTTAAAAGCCAGCTTATACATCTTCACATTGCACATCTTTTTTTAATAAACCTAATGAAGCGAGTGAACCAGCATAAACTATTTTTACTGTTGTGAGTTTATTCATCATCTTAAACACTTCCACATTCACCCCACTGGGAAACAACAAAAAGGACGGACTATTCAAAGCAGACTTATTGCCTATGAGCTTTTACAAATACGTGGCTGTTGTACAAAATGTGTTTCCCTCTTTTGTTGGGATGCTGGATGTCCACCTGCTAACAGATCTATTACAGCCACTCCGTCCAATAGTGAAGTGACATCATAATGAAAACCTTCCTCTGATTGGACGACACGGTGCCAAAAAAACCCCACGGCATATTCACCCTGACAGAGTAATAATATGGGTTTTGTCTGAATGATGGTAATCTTGTTTAGAATGTCCTGGGGCTTCACATAAATTACACTAGGTTATGACAGAGGCAAGCTTGTGGATCAGCACATTCTTTGGGGCCAAGGTCTCCGAAGCCCCCTCGCACTCTCTCCCAAACTCTCAACCTCCCTTCAGATCAAAAGCTGGTGTCTCGCTGCAGCAATTGTTGCGTTAAAAGTCTCTCTGCGAATTGTGGGGGATTTGCATAATGGGATTATGGAGGGATTAGGAGTCAGGCAGAGGACAGACACAGTTAGGACGGAGCTGAATTCACGACTCCATTCATACGGACTCGACCGCTCAACACACCCTGCACCTGCAGAGTTGCCTTTCAGATCTGCCAAAAACTTCTGCAACACTCAAACCTGACCAAAACGAAACTTTCACCCAATCCACACTTGAATTTTCAGCCTACCTGAGCTCCGGTTTCCCACCGGAAAGAAACAGTGCAGTTGTTTCTCCAAGACAGCGATGCAATTAAATGGAGATGTCTGCTGCTCCGATGTTTCTCCTGTGAAAAACAATCCAGATCTCCCAGATTTGGTCCAAAGTCTGCAATCAAATGTTGTATTTGTCAATAAGAAATCAACTATTTCAAAATCAAAATAATCAGAGCTATGTAATCCAAATGAACTGTATCAAATCCATTTGATTTTATTTTAAGGAATTCCAAGACAAACCTGGTATATATATATATATTTACATGAATTCAACATAACTACATTTTTCTGGATTATCCTGGTTTATGAAAGAGCAAAATATGAGGAATACAATTTTGCTTAAAAATAATATTATAAGAAAAAAAAGTATATATATATATATGTATATATGTATATATATATGTAATCAATCAATATATACTAATAAAACAAAAATAGTACAATTGCGAATACATACAGTATATATAATGGAAAATGAGAATATAATATATAATATTAGAATATTATAAATTGATGTAATATTTATATTTTAAAAAAATATCCATTATATTTAAAATAGAAATATATTTATATTTTAAATAAATAATCTGTATTTATTTGTTATTTGTTTTTTAAAATTTGAACAATGATATACACATATATATATTATAATAATAATATATAAAATTATATAATATTTAGAAATTGTATATACACAATTTTTTGTATATACTGCTATATTTAAAACACAATTTGTAAAATATATTTTAAATATATACAGTATATTATTATTTTATTTGTATAATGTATATATATATTATTTCTAATATTTATATAATATATAAAAATATATAAATATATATGACATTTAGAAATTATATATATTACACACAATTTTTAGTATATATTTAAAACAAAATTTGTAAAATATATTTTAATTATATATATAAATTATAATATATAAAATTATACGAATATATATTATATTTAGAAATTATATAAACACAATATATATGTATAAATATATACAGTATATTATTTTATTTGTATAATGTATATAAATTAAACATGGAAAACAAAAAGAGGGACAATTAAAAATAAATCTGACTGCAAAAGTAACTTACTGTAGGGTCAGTGGTTTGTTTAGATCGCCTCAGCAAGGGCCAATTAAATGCAGAAACCTTCCCCAACTGTTCCTATTTGAGCATTTAGCTGACATTGTGAAACACTGTTGACAATGCAATAAGGGTGACAAGAGATTTGACCCAATGTTTGCAAAGAAGAGAGCGGTTAAACAGGTTCAGATTTGAACAGCATGTTCTGTTCTCACAGCTTTTTTCCATCTGAAAGAGCACTGTGATTACGGTCACATTACTGATGTATTCATTTACAGCGCTGTGTTTTACTGCCTCAAACTAGACACACGTCTTCCCCCTCACACCCTTGTGTCCGAAAACACTGTGGTTTTATTTGCTTTTGTTGGAGAAGGCAAACAAGGGCAGTTCACAGTTATTTATGGAGGCTGTTTGGTGTTTTACAGAGGCTGAGGCTCATGGGGTGCAGAGAGAGTGAAAGGGAGAGTGATGGAGAAAGGAAAAAGCCCTATGGGAGTGTCTGTTCTCGAGCTCATTCCTGCGAGGGGCTGCCGTCAGACTGCTGGCGTGCTGAGATAAGCCCTCCGACCCCCATCGCTCTCCCTCTCTTCCTCCTCCTCTGTTCGCGCGGCGCTTTTCCTCTGCTCTGACTGTCAGCGATAAGGAGATCGTCCTGTAATTGAATGACTATCTTTCCATCACGCTCATTTAAGAAAATAGCGAGGGGCTGGAAATGTGTATGGTTTGGGAGATAAATTAATGGCCACTGTCACAGCAGTCCCCAATCAACATCCAGACTGGCAATTCTGAAAATGTTTTTTTAACGCCAATCAATTTGGCTTCACATAGCGAATGATTTATTCAGTTCCAGACCGGCGTGACCTCCTCTAAATAAGCGGCGTCGCAGCAGTAACGTGTAGCGGGAAATGTAAGTCGCCGCATGTTTGTCAATACAGTGTCACGTTTGAATAGAACTCTTTCATCTGCATCCTTTACACCTGCTTCTGTGTACAGACTGTAAAGCTAACAGACGCATGTGTACACAAACGCTCACTCTCAACTGTAGGTCAAAGGTCAGTAGATAAAGGAGACATGTAATACTGGAGTCTTATAATTGGTGTGAAAAAAACAAAACAGCACTAAATACCTCTAAAAAAATTAGTGCTTAAACCTTCTGCTGCGTCCTAAGAAGTACGTTTAAACAAGTCTAGTTATATCTCATTAAACCTTTTAAACCCTAATTTAAAAAAGTAATTATAACAAAAATATTTAAATGTTACAAAAAACAAAACAAACAAACAATTTTTTGACTAGTTCATTTCCAAGAAAGGACTTTAAATTACAAATTACTTTTGCAAGTAGTTATTGCTGCTGAATAATCAAAATTATTTTACAGTGGAGCATAATTAGAAAAATACAAATTCGCTATACTCAACATTTTATTAATTTCCATTAATTTCTTGGCTTGGAAACTAAAATTATAAACTCAGCAACTGTGGGAAACCCTGTAAAAATAATAGTACAAAAACTAATCTAAAGCTAAAAACTAAACAAAATTATTAAATAAATAAATACATTTTCCATCCATTCATAGTTTTTTTAATAAGAGATTTTAGAAACATGCTATAAAAATTACCCTCACAAAGATTTTTTTTTTTAAATAAGGTGAGGATTCACTATTGAAATAAATTGTATACGTTTTCATTTGAAAACTGTAGGAACCCTCTAAAAAATTTCATAACAATAAAAATTCTAGTTTAATAAAATTGGATTGTTTTTCTTCTCTTTATTGTAACTGTCCACTGAATTATTATTTAAATATGAACGACAATATTGAAACAATATCTACATTTATTACCTTCTGTTGCATCCTAAGAAGTACATTTTTAAAAAGTCTAGTTATATCTAGTTAAACCTTTTAAACACTAATTTTAAAAAGTAATTTCTAATAAAAATATGTACAAAAAAACAAACAAAAAAAAATCTGTAACAAAAAACAACAACAAACAAAAAAATGACAATTTTAGAATAGTAAATTTCTAAGACTTTTTGAACTGTTCTTGTTTTTGTTTTGTTTTTTTAAATAAGGACTTAAAAATTTAAATTACAAATTACAATTTAGTTATTAACTCGCTGTAATTAACTCGCTGTATAATAAAAATTGTTTTAGAAAAACATAATTAGAAAAATACAATTCACTATATTCACCATTTTATTCATTTCCATTTCTAGGCTTGGAAATCACAATAATAAACTATATATAATAAATAAAACAAAAACTAATCTAAAAAACTAAAAACAGACCTAAATCATCCAATAAATAAATAAATAAATTTTCCATCCATTCTTGATTTTTTTAAAATAAGGGTTTTTAAAAACATGCTATAAAAATTACCCTCACAAAGATGAACATTTTTTTAATATATTTTTTTAAATAAAGTTAGCATCATTTTAAAATACATATTCACTATTGTAATTTTCATAATTTGTAAGATTTTATCAGTTTTCATTTGAAAACTGTAGGAACCCACATAAAAAGAAATGTTCGACTGTTTATCCTTTCTTAAGTTCATGTTAAAAGTTAATGAACTAATTATTTAAATATGAACAATATTTACATTTATTACTTTCTGCTGCATCCTAAGAAGTACATTTAAGTAAGTCTAGTTATATATGGTAAAAATTTTTAAACCCTAATTTAAATAAGTAATTATAATAAAAAATATGTAACTGTTACAAACAAAAAAAAACAAACCGCTGTTCTTGTTTTTTTAAAGGACTTAAAAATTGAAATTACAAATTACTTTCACAGGTAATTATTAACAGCTGTATAATCTAAATTATTTTAATTCAGAGCATTATTAGAAAAAATGCATATTCCCCATACTCAACATTTTATTAACTTCCATGATATTTGGAAACCACAATTATAAACCAAATTACTATGGCAAACCCTGTAAAAATAATAAATAATACAAAAACTAATCTAAAAACTAAACAAAATAATTCAATAAATAAATACATTTTCCATCCCTTCATGATTTTTTACAATAATAATAATAAAAACAACATGCTATAAAGTCACCCTCAAAAAGATTAATAATTTAATTTTTTTTTAATAAATAAGGTGAGCACAATTTAAAAATGCATATTCACTACTGAAATTTTCATGATTTTCAAGATTTTATGAATTTTCATTTGAAAACTGTAGGAACCCCCTAAAAATTAATAATAATAAAAATTCTAGTTTTATAAAAATTGGATGTATTTTTATAATTATGTCAATTTAAAATATATGAACAGAAATGTTCAATATGACTGTTTTTCATTTCTTTATTATAGCTGTCCACTGAAGAATACTGTAAATACACCTAAAGGGTGATGGGCTAAACATTAATGAACTAATTATTCAAATATGAACAACATTGGAGCAATATCTACATTTATTATGAACCATTCATTACATACATTTATTATAAATTATATATATTTTAATGGACATACGACTGAACTGTATTAATGTAACATTATATTCTACATAAAAACTAAAAATACAGATGAACATGAGAAATATCACTTAAGCAAGTGATATACTGAACAGA
The DNA here is from genome assembly GCA_019740295.1 of Labeo calbasu. Lineage (NCBI taxonomy): Eukaryota > Metazoa > Chordata > Actinopteri > Cypriniformes > Cyprinidae > Labeo > Labeo calbasu. The sequence goes on from JAHKKF010536299.1 coordinate 5,813, forward strand.
AAGTAGCAAAACTTCCTCAGAAAAATCTCAGTCTGGTCTGTCCGTCATTCCTGCCTGGAACTCGCTCACACAGCAGTTTTCCTCTCTTGCAGTGCGGAAGCACTGGGAATAAACACACAGACACCGACTGATGCTGCAAAACTCCACCAATTCTTTTGTGCTGAATTACTTTTAGACAAAGTTCACCCAAAAAATGAACATTCTGTCATCATATCATCATCCTCAAGTTGTTCCAAACCTGTATGATGTTCTGTCTTTTGTGGAACAAAAAAGAAGACATCTTGAAAAAATATCTCCATTTTTTTTTAAGTTCAGAAAAGAAAATCTAAGAGTATTGTGGTATATTTTACAAAAAAAAACAAAAAACACCACCACTCACAAAATTTCACATTTAACTCAACGTATTACTTGCCATTTCTTTGTAATTAAATTGTGAAACTTATTAGCAGTTTCTGAGTGAAAAATGTTGTTTTTCAGTTCATTTATTTACAAAATGTGATTCTCAAATCTATAAGCTAATTCACATTCACAAAAAAGTTTATATATTTACAAACAGCAATTCATGCTATTTGCTAATGCACAACCAAGAATTAAGTAAATACACCTAATTAGCTTGTGCGTTTGGGAATCATATTTTCTAATATTAATTGAGAGACTATTTTAAGTCCAAAGATCTAATGTTGTTCAAAATGTAATTTTTGTGTCCCGCAGAAGAAAGGAAATCATGCAGGTTAGGAATGTGTGTGTTGCTGAATGTGAGTGTGTGTATCTGTACCACTGTGCACGTCTTCTCCTCCTCGCCTCTTCCTCTCCTCTCCTGTCTTGTTGGGCAGATCATTCTCAGGTGAGCTCTGGTGAGTCTGACCCTGCGGTCTAGAGCTGAATCGACAAGCAGTGTTTCTGCCTCCCAGCACTTCAGGAGTGGGCAAAGGAGCCAAGGGAACACGGGCAGACCCTCGAGGAACAGCTCGGCCTGGCGCTAGATCTGGGTTTTGAATAAATCCTTCACCCTGTGGCTGCCAGAAGCTCGCTGCAGTTGAACCTCGGCTGAACTGACTTGGCGTTAACGGGTTGTATGAGTGAAAAGGAACTGGATCTGAATGAGATAATTCATTTCTTAGCCATGTTTCCTCTCCTCTTCTTCTGTTATGACCTGCTAATGTGATAAAGAAACAAATTAAATTACTGCTCTGAAAAAATACAAATTAACTTTCGCCAATTACGATAAATATTCAACCATATACGTTTCTAACTGGCCATTACAGTATTTGGGGAATATTATTACAATTTAAAATAAATGTTTTCTATTTTAATATATTAAAAACATAATTTATTCTTGTGAGTCAAAGCTGAATTTTTACCATCATTACTCCTATCCTTCAGAAATTATTTTAATATGCTGATTTGATGCTCAATTATTGTTGGTTGGCCTACTCAAATATTATTAATGGTTATTATTAATGTCAATGTTTGAAACAGTTTTTGCTAGTTTATATTGTTGATATATCTTTCTCAGGATTCTATAAACAGTATTTATTTAAAATAGACATTTTTATGACATTATAAATATCTTTACCATCACTTTTGATCAATTTAATACATGCTTGCTGAACAGAAGTATTTTAAAAGTTGCATTTACCTCAGACTATCGAATGGTACTATGATTTCCACAACAGTAAAAGTTAGTGTTTATCATGTAGTCATTATTATTATTATTATTTTTTTTAAATATATATTATCAAAGCTCTTTAATTCTTACATTTGGTGCTTGGCTGACCAATCAGCTCTGTAAACGGACTAGGTGGTGTCATATCCTCCGGATCTATCTGATGTTTATCAGGATCCTGAGCCCAAGGAGGCAGATGAGGATGAGGAGGGTGAGTTTGGCTGTTTATGTTTGAGAAGGGTGTATTCTCACTCTTCTGTGTGGCTGTTTTGACTTTGGATTGAGCTGTGATGTCACTGAAGAGCTGTGGAACAACAAAGCGAATGTGAAAATGTCAACAAGGTTTATTAATCGGCAGTGTACCCTGTAATAGTTTGATCTTGGATGCTAATGAAATTAGTACTACCTTAATGACTTTGTGAGGGATCTGTGGGAACATTTCCTGTAGCTCAGAGAAAGAAGCTCCCAGGAGCCACTGCAGTGATGGAGCTCTCCTCAACATCAGTTGAGCAACCAGAGGATTAATGCAGGGAAACTGCAGAAGGCAACTCTCCGCCTAAAACAAACACACGTTAAAGGAACACTCTATTTTTCTGAAAATAGGCTCATTGTCCCACTCCCCTAGAGTTAAACAGTTGAGTCTTACCGTTTTCTAATCCATTCAGCCGATCTCCAGGTCTGGCAGGAGCACTTTTAGCATAGCTTAGCATAGATAATTTAATCTGATTAGACCGATAGACTATATTTTTCCTATTTAAAACTTCTGTAGTTACATTGTGTACTAAGACTGACGGAAAATGAAAAGTTGCGATTTTCTAGGCTGATATCGCTGATATGGAACTATACTCTTATTCTGGCGTAATAATCAAGGAACTTTGCTGCCGTACCATGGTGCAGCACGCGCAATGATATTATGCAGCACCTGAAAGTGACCAGCACTAAGTTCGTGTAGATGCAGAGTTGCAGCCGGCAGAGTTTGTACACGATGTAACTACAGAAGAGTCAAGTTTTAAATAGGAAAAATATTGAAACTCTTTGGTCATTTTTGAGCGAGATGCTAACGGTCTAATCGAATTCAACGATCTATGCTAAGCTATGCTAAAAGTGCTACCGCCAGACCTGGAGATCGACTGAATGGATTCAAAAACAGTAAAACTCAATTGTTTAACTCTAGGGGAGTTGGAAAATGAGCCTATTTTCAAGAAAAGTGGAGTGTACCTTTAAAGCATAGCTGAATTGAGCACACAGAATCATATTAGCTTCATCTATTGAAGAAAATCTGGTGAGGTTGACAGTTGTTTAATTTTTTTCGTATAACACACACATATTAACTACTGAAAATTGTTTTTCTGCTGTTACTAGCCAATGATTAGACCTGCTTAAAATGAGAGAAATTATCTACACATTTCAAACTTTTTTCTTTACAATTTGGGTGATTGAAAATTTTGACAAATAAGAAAGATAACTGGAACTATTTTTAAAAAATAAAAATAAACACTGGAGCTTTGTGTGACTCATTCAGACTGAAGAATAACAATGATATCCAGTTCTCAAGTTCTCAACTGAAAGTGTGAGAGAAACATTATTTCTAATTTGGCCAAAGAAAACTTTTAACATTAATTTGTGCATTTTAAAAATCTTTAATAAAGGTGTAAAAAGTCATAAAGACCTAAAAAGAACTTTTATTTTGTCTGCAGCCTTTTGTGTACATTGTTCTAATTTAAATTTTGGTAATCAACACAACAAAAAAATATATAACAACCATTTTTTTTCTCCTCATGATTACATAGGAAAAATGGAATGGACACAAACATACATGGACCAGATTATCTTTGATATGTACTTTAATCTATTTTATCAAGCAAAGTATGAGAACAGATAACTTTAGTATATGTAACTGATGATCAGCAACAAAAAGTCAAAAAATGTTTTTTTAGACCTGTCATTTACCTCTGTGGGCTGCACACTGAGCCAGTCTCTATCCAAACAGCTCGGTCCATCTTTCTCTGAGTTCATCAGCGTATGTAAGGAGATCTGATAGATGTATCTGGCTATCTCTTCTTCCTCACACACCAATAACACCTAAAACACATACATATACCATGATCTAAAAATGTTACACCGACTTTGAATGCAAAATACTTACAATATGTGACCCTGGACCACAAAACCAATCATAAGTGTAAATTTCTCGAAATTTAGATTTTTTACAACATCTGAAAGCTTTCCATTGATGTATGGTTTGTTAGGAAAGGACAATATTTGGCCAAGATACAACTATTTGAAATATATTGATCTCAAATCTGATAAAATCGCCTTTAAAGTTGTCCAAATGAAGTTCATAGCAATGCATATTACTAATTAAAAATTAAGTTTTGATACATTTATGGTGGGAAATGTACAAAATATCTTCATGGAACATGATCTTTACTTAATATCCTAATGATTTTTGTCATAAAAGAAAAATCGATAAATTTGACCCATCCAATGTATTTTTGGCTATTGCTACATATATACCCGTGCAACATAAGACTGGTTTTGTGGTCCAGGGTCACATATAGCATACAGCAGAGGAAATATTACATCTGGTCTTGGCATAAGCTTTAGAAACACTGACATTTGTTTTGAGGTTATCAGTAATTGAAATATATGAGGAAGAAAATACCTTGACATCGAACTTCTCAGACTTGTTGTTTCCAAACAACACAGATGCAGAGTAGATATGAACCAGATTGATATAGATGTTCCTGGAAATCCTTAAAAGTAAGAAAAGTAAATAAAACACATATGTAGATTAAGGATAACAAAAGATTTCTTCATCTTACAAATGGTTGTCAAAAGCAAAAATGCTATTAAATGCATGGTATACTGTGATAAAGTGTGACAAGCTAAAGCAAAACAGGCACAACTTTTGTAATCAACACCCCAAAATGACTAAGAAACAAGTATTGGATTTCACCTAGCAAATATAATGCAGGGTGGTGTAATGAATGTTAACATGATCAGACAGAAGATGTAAATGTATTTCAAACTGACAGTGCCCTGTGGTTCTCTGCGCAATGCAGAATGACCCAGCAGCGGCTGAATTGCAGAGAAAGGGCTGTGAGTCTCATGACCACACGCTCAGACGCTACTCCAATCTTCATGTCCAATTCACCCAGCTCCTGAACACACACACAGGATTTACACATTCAGGGTCACTTTGTGAGTGGTAGAGTAAGTGTGTATAGAGCGTCACCTGGATGAGGATGGCGGTGTTCTCATCCACAGTGATGACATCATAATGAGTACCACCCAGCTGCAGTGCAGACGGAGGATGTTTCCTCTCCAGGAGAACCATATTGTACCTGCCAACAACAGGCTTTGTACATTAGCATACACTTAAAAATGAAGGTTGTTTGTGTCATTCCACAAAATCGGTGCATTTTGCATCCCTAAGAAATAATCAAACATAGATTTGACAACAAACATAGAATATAACAACAAATAAATGTGCAATTTAAAAACAGAACTTCATCAATATTACATCAAAAAGGTTAATTAAATATTATTTTTTAAATAACTTAAGTAGCATTTATGCTGGAAAGGGTAAGGTTTTTGGCATGTCCTCACTATGATTTTTCTTTTCAGCAGGACTTTTAAATTGCAAAATGATATAAAAATCACATTTTCATATTGTTGTAAATATAGTCTCATTGTTAAGCAATGTTTTGGCATAAGTATGCATTTTTTCTATAAGATATAAATCATTTTATTGGTGTCCCCTGATTTCATATCAGCCCTGTTACCTTTATCAAAAAACCCATGTAAAATAATGTACATTCAAGTGACATAATTTCTAGGAGGTTATGTTATCTCTCAACCAGGATTCCAACACTTGAAACATAAGCATGTTTCTCTCACTCCTCTATAATGTTCTGTTTTTGAGTATTAATGAGGCTTGACTGAGAGAGGGTGTCATCATGCAATGTCAATCTTGTTACCATTTTTAAAATGTAAATGTAAACAATTATTTCTTACATTTAATATAATCAATATCTACAAGTAAAATCCTTTCAAAGTGTACAATATGTGCTTTTGTGAATCTGACTATTAGTTAGCAATGAGCAAATTTGTTTGTAATCGTCAAACCTGTTACTTTTTAGAATAACAGGTTTTGACATGTGGGTAACAGTGATGACATTGATTAGGTTCTGTGGAAATTTCAAACATTTTAAAGGACACCCTTTGTATATTATTGAGCTAAAATGCCTATATCATTCAGTGGCATATGAGTTCTAATTAAACTATAATATCTAGTAACACTTGTTTTGGTAACAGGGTTGAAAAAAAACAAAAAACAAAACATGAGGTAGAAAAATTATAAATTACATAGCCTGCGATGGCACAATACAATTTTTGGTTATTTTAAGGTGTCTTTATTTCATGGATATTTAAAAATTATTGATTAAACTTATCTTTTTTTTAAACTGGAAAAGGCACTGATTTCATGAAATGACCCCTTTATTGGCACCAGTGGTTCCTTGAGGAACCTTTTCCCTTCATGGAATCTTTCCATTCCACAAAAAGTTCTTTAGATTTTTAAAATAATTTTCAAAAAATGTTCTTTTAACAACTGTTCAATGAAAGGTTCTTCATGGAACCCAAAATGGTTCTTCTATGGCTTTAATGCAAAAATGACATTTTGCAACCTTTATTTTGAAGAGTGTATACATTATGCATTAGGTTTTTGAATTCAACAATAGACTGCTGTAGGAATGGGTCTTAAAACACACAGAAATGGGTTTGCATTTTTTGCACTTCCACTTCCATCATTCTAAAGTCATTTGAGTTGTTTTAATGGGTTTTTAGTTAAATGTCTGAAATAATGTCTGTGGCTATCAGAAGATATTTTCACGTTTTATTTGATGACACAAAATGCATCAGTAATATCCGCTTTTTAAATAATAACTGAAAGAGTTGTCGAAGCTTAGTGGTGGTGAACACTGCGACCATGGTATAATTTTTTTTATAATTTAACTTAAATATATATATATATAGAGAGAGAGAGAGAGAGAGAGAGAGAGAGAGATAGACAGACATATAGATAAATATATATATATTTAGATTATTGCAAAAGCTCCACATCTCAATATGTCAGACTTCACGTTAACTTTTTTTTTTAAACAATGACAAAGTAGTTGGAAGAAACTACTGAGAAACTCACGTTGTCTCCAGTGTGCGTTGCATCTTTAAGCGTTTCAGTAAACCATCAGTGACGAGCAGCACAAACGGAATAGTGTCCAGATACGATGCAGCAGTAGATTCCTCTAAGAAATCTGGCAATGAATGATTCAAATGGCCAACAGATAAAAAGGTGACATAATACAACACTGAAAAGTAAACAAGATCATCACTGAATCAATCATCCTAATTTTGATATTTTATCAGTCACAATACAGCATGTACTTGCAAATGCACTCAGATGTGTTTGAATGCTTTTAAAATACATTAACAATATATCTTGCATGCAAATTGCAGCATCAAGCTGAGAACTAACGCTGAAATCTCACTGATCACATAATTGTGCATTAAACATCAACATCACTGATGTGAGCGTAAGGATTGTTAGACTGACTGGATTCAGGCACTGCAGTGGAGAAGGAGATAAAGTTGACATTTCTCTCTGAACACACACTGCTGAAGGGTGAGTGTCCTGCAGAGTAAAGCTCAAACACCACACTGAAACTCTGCCACGGGAAGTCAGGACCAACGTGGTGACTGCACACAACAACACACCTACTGCAGGAGAGTCTGTGGAAAGAGACAGACAGACATAACACATTCAATCACACCTTATATCCAGACCTCATGTGTTCTGTATATAAAATAAGATCTATACACCTGTCCATCACTTCTTTGCTCACAACTTTACTCTTGTCTTCATTGGGGACGACTTGGGACACAGAGTTTCCTAAACACACACAATATCAGGCAGAACAATCACCGCATAGTACCCATCTTATAAAATCTGGAGGGTTCTTGAAAAATTGAAACTCACCTAGTACCTGGTTGAGAGCTGCAAGCAACTCTGTGTTTACACGGTTCGCTGTCAAAACTAAAACCTGCTTACATTCAACAACAGTCATTCAACATTAACATTCTGTAAAATGTACTTTGTTTGAAAAGCATATATAGTATATAGAGCTTTTAACAATACATATTTCTTCAGCTTGACAGAAAATCGTATCATAATATCTTTAATGCCTTAAAATCGATAACACATTTTGAGATTTGCTATATAGTATATATTGGTTCATGTGTACTGTATATATGCAAAAAAAAAGTTCAACTACATAGAGCTATGTGATAATTTTGTTTAAATTCTGTAAATCTCACTTTAGTGTTGTGGTTAGTGTGAGAATTCATCCATGTGTTGATTTGGTCCTGCAGCTCTAGTAGTTTAGGATTGGGCCTCTGCCTCTTCTGACTCAGATACTGCAGCACCTTAAACTTTCTTAACAGCTCATCCAGACAGCTTTGAGCACAGGAACCCTTCGCCTTTGCCAGGTAATCTATAGAAAGACAGATTTTACTGGTGTGAGCGAAGTTATACTACATCTACGCTATAATGATCAAAACACAAATGAGAGCACAACTCTGCAATTTTGCTGTCTCCTGCTTTTTATAATTATTCCCATATGCATCTACTCTAATGTTTTAAAAGAGATCTCAAAACTGCCTCAGATACCAATTTGATAGCCCTTACTATTAAATGAAACACATTGAGACAGAAAGATTGAAAGAGTGACTTCTGAGCTCACCAATCCTGCATTTATTTGATCCAAAAATACAGCAAAAGCAGTAATATTGTGAAATATTTTAGCTATTAAAAATAACTGCTTTGTATTAAAACATATTTTAAAATGTAATGTATTCCTGTGATCAAAGCTAAATTTTCAGCATGATTACTCTAGACTTTAGAGTCATATGATCCTTTAGAAATTATTCTAATATGCTGATTTCCTGTTCAAGAAACATTTATTATTATTATCATCAATATTTAAAAAACAGTTTTTTTTTTTAAAAAACAGTACATTTCTCAGGATTCTTTGATGAATAGAAAGATCCAAAGATCAACATTTATCTGAAATAAGAAAAATACTTTTGTAACATTATACACTATACCATTCAAAAGCTTGGAGTCTTGAAGTATAATTTATTTTTATTTATTTAAATACCAAATACTTTTATTTGGCATTATTTAGATGAATGTTGTTCTTCTGATTTCTCTGATCTTTCTATTCATCAAAGAAAAAAATTCTACTCAGCTGTTTCCAACATAATAATAATGATTTTTTTTTTTTAGCAACAATTCAGAATATTAGAATGATTTCTGAAGGATCATGTGACTGGAGTAATGATGCTTGAAATCGCAGTAATAAATTAAAACTTTAAAAAACATAAAAAATTTTACTGTCCAAAAACTTTTGACTAGCAGTGTACTTCTCAAAGTAATAATAATACAATTAATAAAACTGTTAAGAAATATTACACATTTTTCTTTCATGTTTTAATTTTGCAATAAACCTCTATTGTGCAGTACTTACTAAAGATTATGTAATTATCATAGGTCTCTAATGGGACCATGCATTCAAAACAGTTCCATGAATTCAACTATTCATTAGATGTGGTTTTCAATTACATCATTAAACATTAAATTTTAATTTAACCACTAAGACATAATATAGAAAAATGAAAGCGGGAAAAAAAATGAATTTAGGGGAAAATACAACAAATATCGTAGGGCCATACAATAAAATGTTCCTCTGAGACATTAGTGTGTTTTCTCAAATAGTTACCAGTTGCTGTGCTGAGATCAGATGTGAGAAGAACAAGATCCTTCATGGTGACCAGAATATGTAGCAGAGCCATCTCATTAAACACAATGTCCCCATCTGCCACAAAAAAATAACACAAAGTGTTTCTTACATGTCTTCAAAAAACATAATCTAACGATCTTTGTCTATTTCACATTGTTCAGTGCATTCTTGTAATGTGGGAGAAGAAGACTGTCTGACTCTGTTCTGTCCGAAGCATTCTCTCTTGCTGCTTTACAAGGAATCTTGTGAGTTCAGAAGACAGAGTACCAAAGTATCTGTTGTTCAAAGCTGAGATGCCCAGCTGCTGCAATTTACTCAGAGAGGGCAGAGCCAATGCACGCAGCTCCCTATATGCATTTTTCTGACTCTCTACAGGAGTAAACACAGAAATATGGTGATAAATTTCTTAAACCAAACAAGCATGTATTTTGTGCTTAGAATAATACATTTTCTGCAAATATTTCAGATCTGACAGCACTGCTTATACCTGTGGCTTGAACATATACAGTCTTGCTGATGGTCTCTTTTTTCTCTTTATGTGGAAAGCTTGTCTCAGCGGCAATGACACTGTGTTGTGTTTCTGAGACGTGATTCACTGCAATTTTTCTGTTTTCTGGCAAGCCTTTTCCTGTAGAATTCTGACTCATGCTTAACTCTGAAAGATATTATACTATTAGTCAGAGTAAAATACTTATGTTTCAGTTGGTGTATAACTAAAAATACAAGATGTCAAGAAGGTCCTCAAAACATTCTGCTTTTCGATATGTGTACATATTAGTAAAAATCTATGATTAAACACTTTAACTTTAAAATCACATTAAATCAAAACTGACAATTCTTATTTTGGAAACAGCAATGACCCAAAAAATTACCTGCAGATGTTGGACTGCTCCGTTGAGCTTTTGGCACTGGACAATTCTCCATTGATCTTAATGTCAGAAAAGACGACAAAGGATTCAGGTCTTCACGAGACTGAACTACAGAATTATTTCTCTCTCTGCTTCCCAAATAGTTTGATAACTGAGATGATTTAGAGATCATATATTCTCTTCTCTGTTCTGGCTGCTTAGGAAGTGTGTGTATATTGGATATCACTTCAGTATCTTTAACAATGGACTTCAATGGAGATGGAATCTCAACCACTTTAGAATTTACAAGCTGCTCTTCTGAAGGAGAGGCTCTTCTGGAGGAATTCCCAGAGCATTTTTCTGATGGACTAAACTTGTGTTGCTTTATCTCTGCAGCTTTAAAGTCTCTTGTGGTTGTTGTCACCGAAGAACTGTCTTGTTGGTGAGACATGCGCTCCATTATCAAGAACTTCACAGGCGTCCCTCTATTCACCTGTGTAGGTACAGCTGACTGCAGTGGGTTACTCTGAGAACGGTGAACTGCAGTGGGATGACCTAAGGGTGGCAGAGCTGAAAAACCAAAATAGCATTTGTACATGGCTCTTTGTATTACTGGACAAAGATTAAAGAAACAGTCCAGGTTTGGTACAAGTTGTGTTCAATCAATAGCATCAACAGCACTTATATTAAAACTTACATTATATTATTTATAATCAAGTTAATCAATGTTTTCCTTTGTCTTTGAAGTGTTACAAGCTGTTTGTGCATATATAAGATCTGTAAAGTCGCAAAGATTAAAGACTCAAACCAAAGAGATATTTTTTCTAAAAGTTAAGGTTCATCCATGCCTTCCTAAAAAGCATCATTCAAACATGCCTCCACAAATCTACCTCACTGTGTTTCTAAAAAGTGGGACAATTCCAACTTTGCAAGGACATTCTGCTGCTTCTGACACAGCCTGTAAGTGTGTTTTCATATGTAAAGACTATTCAAATGCTCATGTTTATTCAACAAAATACAGTATACATCATAATCAGTAATCATGTCCCCACTGGATTTACTGTACTCTTTTAATAAATTGTCTTAATTATAAACAATAGTTTGTAGCACAAACAGTTTTGCCATTTACTGCACTTTGATATTTTTCTTGTTATTTCCCAAATGCGGATAGGGAATCGGAAGTCTCTCACATTCACTGAAAAAAATTCTGCTTATTTCCTCAATGAAAAATAAGGTGGATTGAAACAGTATTTTAACATTGACAGACTGGCTCCTTTTACTACCATTGTGAACTAGTGGTCAAAAGTTTTGAATAATTATGTTTTTTGTAATGTTTTTGATAGATGTCTCTTATGCTCATCAAAAAATTCACAGAACTAACTTTTACTTAAAGGATATTCTTTTATGGTTAACAGTTAACAACAGCATTTTTAGCTAGATTTTCCAATTTTTGTTTGTTCAAACCTCAAGTATTAGAAATAAACAATGTCTGCCTTATTGAAAATATATATTTAGCTTGTATCTGAAATGAGAGAAACTTAAAAAGCTCACCTGCATTTGAAGCATGCTTACTCAGCAACTCTGTAAAAAAACAACATTAACATATATAAGTTAAGAGTAGCAACTGCATTCTAACAAAATCTTAAAACCACAAATAAAACATTAAAAAAACTGCATTCTGTCTTACCATGTATTTTCACAATAGACAGTGGTGAGAATGTTTCATCCACATGTGGCTTTCTCACAGCTGTCTTACAGTCTTCTGTGGACATTTTCTCAGTATAGATGGAGAGATTTTTGAAGATGGTTTCAGGAGGAATCACTGTACTGGTAATGAGCTGAAATTGGTCCATAATGTCTTTGGGTTCTGCAACCTGTTCCATCTCCACCTTCAGTAGTGTGAGAAGCTCTGGAAGTGACTGATTGTGGAGCAATGGCTTAGTTGCCTGTGGTTCTGTACAAAAACACAATGGAGTTCAAGGATTCTGTAGAAAAAAGCTTTGTCTAGCCATCAATACTTGACTAAAGACCAAAAAGGCCAAGATAACAACATCTGTGTGAATATTTTTAGTTAATGTACAAATTGGTCAGGATGCACACTAAGTTTCTCACATTACAATCTACATATCCACATTACCAGCAAGTAAATATCGAGCCACACATTGGGGATGTTTCTCTGCCATCCAAACAGCTTTTTCCATATTTTCACAATCACTGTCTGGCATGAAATGCCTAGGAAAAGTACAGTACATATTATTTACTTTGTCATATGTATTGTTATTATGAGTAGTGTTTTCAGTGAACCTTTGAATGAACCGGTTAGACATCATATTGAATTTAACATGGATGAAAATGAGACTGTGAGGAACCGATTCACAGTTTTTACAATGACACAAAATTGTTTGTGAATACCATTTCATGTTGACTAAAAGAAAAGACAAGTGCAAATGAAAACAAACCTGTTTTAGATGTCTTAACATATTTAACAAATATTAAGAGCTTCTCTCTGTTATAACAAAAGCAACACACTCACTGCTTATAAACTGGTGACAGAATCTCAGCTGACAGATGTTTGCTGGAAATACACAGGTCTGATAGACACAGCATATGATTACGTGGTGAAAGAAGCAGATCTAATTCCATCTCAGCATAAGACCTCGAAGCAACTGGAATGATAGGTTTTTGAAGTCACTGGAGATTAGAAGAGCAATCTACAGCAGGAACAACACTTTGATTGTGATTAAATATGAACAGCAATTTCCCATACCTGGAGATTTTGGCTCTTTGAAGATAATGTTAGCAAAGCTGCTTTCAGGCATTGGCAGGACCTCCAACTCAGCCATATGTTTATCAGCAGAGATGACTATTATTGAAATATAATTATTAAGTATTGACTTTAATACAAACTATAACGGGCACCAAAACAGACACGCTGTCTGATTGTAACTGCATTAGATAACAAAATATAAAAACAAATGGCATTTGCATTTTTGAGCTATTTATTAGCATTTAAAAACCAAACCTTAAAACCAAACCAATTAATTATTTTTTTCAAATGCTTTGCTTCTTTATTTAAAATAAGCACTGCTTCCTTTGATACTTTGTTATCTATTGCAATGACATTCAAATATTTACACATATTTCCAAATACTCACTGGAGCCACTGTATTTTTTTTTTTGGCATCTACAGGTCAAGTTTTACCTTCTTTGAGAAGATCTTTCAAAGGAAAACATTCTTCTATTGGCGCTCGGGTGACATTTAGAAAATCTTGCACTTGTGCCAAGGAATAATTTGGCTCTTGTCTTCGAAAGCAATCCACATGAAGCTCAACAGGCAACATCAGTGACTGTTGATAAATCATAGCTTGCATTTAAAATACTAAAACTCGTTTTTTAAGCTACAAAGAGCACAACCATATACCAGATATTTGCAGATATTTGCTCAGTTTTGAAGATTACCTCCTCATTCAGTACTGTCTCTTTTTTGAACTCTTCCATAGCACTTAAAGTAAACGTGGCACTTGTTACTTTGTCTAAAACTGCATCGTATGAGGCACAGTGTCTAGAAGAAGTAAAAACGGTGAGGTGAAAATATAATTTTAGTGCATCATAAACAAACTACCACAAAGACATTACTGGTTTAGTTTTCAGCTAACTTTCATGTGAATGCATTATTCTGAACATTTTTAATGCCTAATCCTGATTCAAGGTCAGAATTGTTTAGAAATATTAGTTTTATGCTGCATGTGTTGGTGTTTTACTACATCTAAACATTGTACTTCGTACCTAAAAATAACCTCTTCTAAGAGATTTACTGATGAATTCAGAACAGGATCCGAGACAGTTATGATGTTCATCCTCTGAAGCATCGTTTGAAATGGAGGCAGGTGGCTTTTGAACTTCTGCAGATGGTCACTGAATATCACCTCCTCTGGCAGAGAGAGATCTAAGATTTAGGAAACAAGGAAAGGATGGATTATCATCTAGCCCATAAGAAGATACATTTTTGACTTTTGTGGTCCAAGAATATATAAAACACCCTTTAAAAAATCCCTTTGAAAACAAACTGAGTGATGTAGTACACAGGGTATTTTTAGCACACATCTACTCCTTTTTAGTACAAAATCACAGCCAAAAATGTACTGGACTGATATAAAAGTGGTTCAGTATTATGAATACAGAACTGACACAAAATATACACAAGATAATACTAAATACTCCAGCTCCTACCATCACAGCATGTATTCGGTGTACATGGACTAAAACTCTCTTCCCAAGGTGATCTGGTGGTATTGCTTTCAACTCCTTCTAAGAGCCAGAGGGCTTCTGAAGTAGAAATACTGCACTGAGAGGCTGGGTTAGAGCTGGGAACCACTTCCTCTAGACCTCTTCCTATCTGCAACACATTAAACCTAAACACAACAAAGTTCAATATGATGAACCCGCATTTAAATGAATGGTTCACACAAAAATGAAAATTTGCTGAAAATGTACGCACCTTTAAAAAATCCAAGATGTAGATGAGTTTGTTTCTTCATCAGAAGAGATTTGGAGAAATTTAGCATTATGTCATTTGCTCAGCAATGGATCCTCTGCAGTGAATGGGTGTCGTCAGAATGAGAGTCCAAACAGCTCATAAAAAACGGGCTAAAATAGTCCTCTATCCATAATAACTCTATTATTAAAAAGTAATCTCATCTGAATTAGGTGAGGAATATGCACAGATCAAGAACTGTTTACAAGTGAAAACAATTCTAAACAAATATATTGGTGGATTTTGATGTGAGACCACAACAAAGTATGGTTCACTAATGGACGCGTTTTTTATGGATTATGATGAACTGGAGTGGTGTGGATTAGTTGTGGATTATTGTGATGTTTTTATCAGCTGTTTGGACTCTCATTCTGACGGCACCCATTCACTGCAAAGGATCCACTGGTGAGCAAGTGATGTAACGCTAATAAAACTCATCCTGGATGGCCTTAGGGTGAATACAGTTTCAGCAAATTTTCACTCAACTTTACATTTGAACACAACTGAGAGAAAATTACACTCAGCTAGGCATGGAGATTTAATTTGCAGACACAAATACAAAATCTACCCAGACGGATCATATCAGAGGACATTATAAAAACAGTTCAAACCTCTCTAAACAGTCACTGAGACGTGTGATGGACTTCAAGTCATTCATTACAGACCCAGTCACTGGTAGAGTACACACTGATGCTTTGTTCTCTGTCATAAATGACACAAGTCAATGTTAGTACTGTACGATATCTTTGAATATCACAAAAAGTCTTCAGCGCTTAGGTCGCAAGACAGATATTTACAGCATTTTGTTTAAGAGAAAATCTCTTTTCAATATAATGAAAGTAAATTATTTCATATTCATTAAAACACAAACATGGTACACTTACTCCATGGTACTCTGTAAGCATTGTCCTGCAGGTGTCCATTGTGTGGGTAGATGTTACTGACCAGCTGGAATGGAACTGGAAGTTCTAACAAACTGATCATCATTCGGCATCTGGCTGAGGCCTAAAACAGATGGCATCTCAAATATGTAAAAGTTTGTGAGCTTTACAATGTTTTTAATTGATATTTTATATTCTTATTCTATATATTATTGACCCCTGGTGCTTCTTTTTTGTTTACTTTGTATACATAATTGTATAATGTTCAATATTTGCATTTACAGCTCAGGACCTCAGACTGGGCCGAAGGTTTACCTTCCAACAAGACAATCACCCTAAGCACACAGCTAAAATAACGAAGGAGTGGCTTCACAACAACTCCGTGACTGTTCTTGAATGGCCCAGCCAGAGCCCTGACTTAAACCCAATT
>JAHKKF010536301.1:5394-19684 GCA_019740295.1 Labeo calbasu
CACAGGAGACTGTGCACACTTTTACTTTCTCAAAAAAACTCATTCTGCATGATTTATAAGCCTGTTTCCTCATGGGGACCTCACAAATGTCCCCACAAAGTCAAATTTTACTGGTATTACTATCCTTGTGGGGACATTTGGTCCCCATAACGTGATGAATACCAGGTGCACACACACACACACACACACACACACACACACACACACAACAACAACATACTGGCATGCATCTTGAGACAAATCAATGACACATATTTTAAGATATGTCAGTGCAAGTTTCTTTCTGTTAATAATGCAAAATAATGCAAAGAAAGCTGATCTGCAAAGAATTACACCAAACAGGAAAATTTTTCAGCAGACACAGTTTGCTGGACAACAGGTGAGCCAGAAAATAGAACAAACTTATACATAAACCTCTAAAATCACAGAGAATAGTGTGGCGCTGATTACTTTCAAGTTTACTTTACTTTTTTTAAGTTATCAAACCTAAAAAATAAAAGAGATTTTGTAATATAAAGACAACAAATAGGGTGTGATTTCCTCTAACTTGTGGCATGGTCACACAAATTAAACTTTTTTTTTTTTTTGGCTTTGTTAATATGTTCTTTCTTGTTGGTTCTTTACAGTCCTGTCAACAACTGGATACATAAGTGTGTTTGCATACTTCTTACGCTTGTCTGTTTTTAACATCTTGTTTCGTGCCTTCAGTGGGGAAGTTTGAGCTCAAGCATTATGTATTGTAGTGTATTGCATTATGTTTGGATTATATTAATTGCTTAATTGCCATATAGTATTGCTGAATTTGAGTAATTTTGTGGTCGGTATTTGACTTGTTTGTAACTGTCATTGTTGGGAAGGAATACGGACTGAATTTAACTTCGCTTGGTTGATGATGATATGTGTTCAAGTTGTGCGTTAATGACAACATGTAAGTTCATTTATGATTGTCCTTTACCAAATGTGTCATATGATTAATAATAATAAGATATTGTGAGTTCGTTTGTGAAGTTAAGTGACGACACTAAACCCAGCATCTTGCCTAAGCCGTTTATTTCATTTATATTTACTACACTTGGATTCAGTGCAATAATGGTATTACTGATTGATGTTTCAGTGTGTATAGATGTGGATCTGAATGTCTTATATCTCTGTTCTGTTATTATTTTTAGTTATGCGTTTATTTATCGGATTGTATGATGACGCAGCAAATAATTCCAATAATGTGCGCCATGCGCCATCTAACGGTAGAAGATGGTATTACTGCAGGGAATTTCATGTTTATAATGGTCAGATAATAGTATAAATGCCAGTTGCTGTATTGAGTGAAGTTGTTGACAATTTCTAATCGTTGTTTACTGTTAATTTTTTCAGACCACACCTGCCTAATCCTGTATAGTTACCTCACATATTATTGTGAAGATAATGCCAGTCAATGCCCTGTGGTCTGGCTGTGCTGTGCATCGTGCTGATCGTTTGCAGAACTTTAATTAAAGACTGTTGATTCAGATTCATGCCTCCTGTGTTCTGACCAGCACGCCAAGGCGAACACAGCTACCCTAAACCAGTTTAATACAGTCCTAAGCGAACTCAGAAACAGTCATATTCGCTTATGCTCAGCAATACGCCGTGAGATGCACTCTGTTTAATCCAGATATGCTGCGGTTGATCTTATAGTACATTTACTGCAGTTGTAATTTATGATGTATAGGTCTATATTTGTTTTAGACACTACACACGAGCCTCATGTATATGAGAGTGAAACTAAACTTTTAATAAACTGATGTTAATTTGTATATTTGATTATAAAGTTTGAATGATTTTAATTGAGTAGGCATGTTTTTGATTAATAAAATCATTAAATAGGAGTCCATAAAATTGTACAGAAAAAAATTATGAAATCCAGAAAAATTAAAATGAGAAAAAAAAAAAAAATACATGGAATTTGGGAAAAAATAAAACAGATTTCAGAGGGCCACAACATTTCTGTCTGTATTGAAGGGTCAGAGGCATGCGGATCCATTTGCAGCTTTATTAAACAATCTCAAGGTCAGACAGGCAGGTGTCAGAAACAGCGCCGGGGATAACAGAGACAATCCAAAAGAGTAAACAGTAGACCAGAGGTCTCAAACTCAATTCCTGGAGGTCCACAGCTCTGCAGAGTTTAGCTCCAACTCACACCTGCTTGAAAGTTTCTAGTAATCCTGAAGACCTTGATTAGCTGAATCAGGTGTGTTTGATTAGGGTTGGAACTAAACTGTGGAGAGCTGTGGCCCCCCAGAAATTGAGTTTGAGACCAGGGCAGTAGACAGATGAGAGTCGGGGCAGGAGGCTAGCAGAGCAAACGAGAGTAATCCAAAGCAAAGGGCAGGTGGCAAGGAATCAGCGGTCGATAAACAGTCCAAGATCAAACTGTCCTCGACTGATTTTGAAATGTGAAATTGATCATAATCATACACTTGTGTAATGCAAGTAAGGAGAATGTCTTTGAGAAAACACAGCTTTTTCTTGTCAAAGGGAAGGAGCTGATGGGTCAAAATGACTAAATACACAATATTTCACTATATGGGTATAAACATATCACTTTCAGATGAAATTAAATTTAGGACTTGAATAAGGACCTGAAGAACCCTTTTTTGGTCAAAGGTTGGACTAAGGTGGGGAGTAAGAGGATTGCCAACCCTGTGCTTCTGAAGTCTGCTTTTTTTTGTGGCAATGGAGAGCCAGAGCTTGATCCCCTGGATGAAACAGAAGATGTCGAGCTTGCATTGGAGAGCATGCACACCTTCCTTGGAGCAACAGGAAGTTCTGGCTCTGTTGACTAAATATTTTAGTGCTTAATTAATGTAATGTAATAGAATTTTAAAGATTGGGGATCACAGGAATCATTCTCCAATGCTCAGGCTTCAAGCAGAAAATAAATAAACCAGCAATATAACACAACATTTTTCTCAAAGTATTCTACATATAGTATCTCTAGCCATTTTTTACAATATTTGAGATGTTTTTTACAAGACTTTTTACATCCGAAAGAAACCAGGCAGGAATCCTGGAATTCATCATAGTGATGGAGTTTTAATCTCTGGGATAACATATTGTTGACTCGTAAATGAATGCATTAGTATAACTCAATAAATGATTGACAACTGCAAAGTAAAAGGCATACCTGTCAAACAGTCCTCAAGTTTCTTATTTTTTCTTCTTTTTGCTTCCAGTGAACCTTCTTCAGCTTCTATACTACTTGTGAAGTCACAGCTGTCACACTCTTTAAAGTCATCTATACATTGACTCGCAGCCAAACCACTGACCTAAAATCAGTGGTTTGACCTAAAATTACCTAAAAGTCCAGAAGGATTGATAAAGCTACTGTCAGGCAGAGGAAGTGTTTATATACATTCCTGTGCAACACTTCTTTCAGAACTACAGGTCCAGTGTATAGGAGGAAATGCCGAACCTCTCTGCCTTTCCAATTATCTAAATTTATTAAGGATCTTGGTTGTCGAGCAAATTCACTAGGTAGCTTCCCAGATAAAGACACAAGAAGAGTTGAAATCCCAAACCCTTTTCTTTGTGACAGTCTACATTCAGGTGGTCCTTTTCTTAAAAAGAACAGTAGTCTTTTTTACAACTCCAAGACATACTAGATGCATACAGTTAAGAGGAAGACCTGTTACACATCTTATTCCTACATTAAGTAAAGAGGATACTCTAACCTGATGATCAGCTTAAAGTCCATGAGAGAAATCTCTATCAGTTCTTAATGGGTAGTCCTTTAATTTTGTCTCTTAATTTAGGTGGGAAAAAACACAAAATGACGCATTGTTGCTTTAAAAAAAATGGGAGAAAAAAATGACACATTAAATGATCTGAGAAAAGAAATCAAGGTCTTGAAAGCAGAGAATCAGCAAGTAAAATCCCTGAATGACCTTATGACCAGTTTTAAAGAAAAAAAAAAAATTGATGACTAATTGTAAGACTGGTCTGAACCTTTTATGCATCTGGCCCCAGGTCTCTTTAGATTCGAGGAGCATGCTGAGTCGAACCATACCAAATTTTCCCATGTCAGCCTTTTTGGGTGTCGGCCATTTTGAATTTAATTGTAAAATGCTATATATGTTACGAGCGCATTGGTGTATTGCTACGAAATTCGGTATGTGTCTTCGGCACCATGCCCTGACAGTACTCAAAGAGTTTGGGGGCAGTGCCACCTTCTGGCCAAAAGTTATAAAGAAATTTCAAAAACTGCTAATAACATTTGATTACATTGGGCTATTGTAATGAAACTGGACTTGATATATTCCTTGGATCATGCTGAGAATGTCGACACCAATTAAGTCAAAATTGGCTGAACTTCCTGTCTTCCATTTTAATTAATATTGAAAACCTACTTTTTCGAACTCCTCCTAGACCATTTGTCCATTTTTCAACAAATTTGACTTGGATCATCTTCAGGCCATGCTGGCAAAAAGTTATGGATTTCGTGTCGATATACAAAACGGTTTCTTTTAACAGCATCAACAAATTCGCTGGATAGATGCCAACCTGCATCTGAAGCTGTATCTCTGCAAAGCTTTGACATATTGATGCCAAACTTTGTATGTGCCATTGTCACCTCAAACTGACCACGCCACATCAATTTGGTAAGAGCGCCACCTATTGGTCAGTAATACACCATTCATTAAACATTTAATAATAAAATGTACAAAAATGCTAATAACTTTTGTTTGCATTAACCTATTGTAATGAAACCAGTCTCAAAATATTCCCTGGGTCACTGTTTTCGTACAGCGCCACTACAAATTTGAAGCAAGATGCCAAAATGACTCATATTTAACTTGTTTAGTTTTTCAGTGAACTATATAAATATTTAAATAATTCACTTACAGGCTGTTTGTGTCTGAGCTTATTTATTAATTTATTTTAATGACTTTTTGCACTTGCTCTATATATACTATATACTAAACCAGCATACCAGCATCAAAACCTACCTAACCAGCATATGCTGTTTTTTTCAACAGGGGAGAGAAGTCTCAAGAGTCTCCACCTATATATATGTAATGGAGGCCAGCGGGTAAGTGCTGTGCAAGTAAACCTCACTCCCCTGATCTCAAGAGACGCACTAGCGACTGACGCTAGTGGTTGCAGTCTTTAGCCTCCTTGTTAGTGCGTCCGCCTCCCATGCCGGAGACCCAGGTTCGAGACCCGCTTGGAGCGGTGTGCAAGTAGGACCCGGGTGGAAGGGGTTACATATAGCACATATAAAATGAGCTTCACCGGAAGTTTACGAGCTGGCTGCAATGATAGCTGTAAGAGTTATGGTATTGTGATCAACATTGTCTTGTTTGCAGATTTTGGACAGACTCCTAGTCCGTAGGAAGCTCTTCAGAATGGCCTTGTAGCAGTGCAAAACATCATCAGGTGTTTGAACTGGAAAAAAAGCATTAAACAGCTTTGAAATTATGAAAGCATTGGCAGACTTCAACAAAATATTTACTTTCTTTAATTTATTATGGTGGAAGGTGTTGTGTCTTTGCTTTAACTGGCTAAAGACGCTGAATTCAAACAGAAACGAGACAGCATTTTTATGAAATAAACTCTTCTCTTTACTCGCTCTCTATAGGTAAGGACGTCACACCCATTACACAATACATGACAGAAGGTATCATTAATACATGTACAGTATATAGGTGTGATATAGTTAAAGCTAAAGTATGTCATTTCAATGAAAATTCAGTAACTCAAAGTTATCTTAGCATATTGAATTGGGAAAGAAGAAAACACCCCTTAGAATGTAGGCATCTTTATCTTCTCTGACTTTGTGCTTTCTCTTGTGTTTTCTTATTGGAACAAATGTCTTTCTCTGCCCCTCTCAGCTGTGAAATATTTTACAAATCAGAAGAGCTGATTTGAACCTAGTATGACAATTTTAAGAGGACAGTTTATTTCACAATATGAACATATATGAGGTCATCCGCATATCATTTGTAACATGCATTTGGGAATGCAGTGTGCACTAGAGAAGAAACATTCATACACATTGACTGTAGAGCAATTTTTATTTCCAACATCTAAAAGTTAATAAAAATAAACACTTAATATTACTGCTCTATATTGTCCCTTTTTATTTTTCACCTTTTCGTGCTCTGTTTGATCAACTCTATGTGTTAAGTGAATGATTATCTCATTTTAAGAATAAAATAGGAGCAAAAATAACATTTTATTGGCAAAATATTCAGAAAATGAAATCAGTTACAAGCACAACGCCATTCACCAGCATCATACAGATTAATAACAAAACATTTTACAATAATACGTGTGAAAAATGGAGATTCATTTCATTGATTATGAAGAGTTATGTGATTATAAAATCAGTACATGGTTTAATGCATAATGACTTCAGTGTTTTTATAACTTTTAATCACAAAAGCTGTGTAGCATGTTCCTGTTCTACACTAGAGCCATACTGAAGAGAACATGAAAGTTTTTAAAATATTATTCCTGTTACATATTTTTGAAATTTAATCACATTCTTATGTTCCATGTTTTGTGGAATAACCCTGTAATATTCTGATTTTCTACATGCCTAAACCCAAACTTGAGTAACTACAAAAAACACTAGATTTGTTTTAATAGAACACAATATTTCTAGACACTTTTACTGATTTTGAGTTTTAAAATCATCCATCCTAAAAATAAATGGTTAAAATTACCAAAATGATTTACCAATATTACAAGAAATCTTTACTTGCTAAAATCAATTTTTATTTATTTATTGGAGTGAATGTAATTTCAGTGGCAGAGAGCAATTTCCTACTTTCTATAGCCATCATCTGCATCATCATATTTATAATAAGGCGCTGAAGAAGCATTGTGTTCATTAACACTAGGCATTTTCACTGTAACCCCTTCAGAACCTGGCCGTACTCTGCAGTGTTCGTGTCCTCGTGCTGGTCACGAGTCACCCACTCGTCCAGACGCTCACACTGCTTCTGATCCAGGATTCCCATGCGGCTGTACTCTGACACCAGGTTTCGGTATCCCGCTTTGTAGTAGCCTCGGATTCCTTCATCCGTCAAAACGTGGCACTGAGAGGGAATGCTTTCACCTGGAATTACACACAATGTTGTTAAGTGCAGCAACATGCCAGCTCTTCTATGCTTAGACTATCAGTTGTGTCATGCACTTTATATTTCATACATACATACATACATACTTATTTTTATAATTACATACTTTATATATCTGCTGGAGAGTAGATCATGCTCCAAGTTTCTTACCTAGAGCCTCCCTCAGCTTTTGTGAGGTAAGCGGGTGATGTAGAATCATGCAGCGTTTCAGCAGAAGCTCCACGTCTCCACTAATTATAGTGTCTGCTAGAAGTTTCCTAAGAAAAAGAAATGTTAAAAGCACACGTAATCTTTTTTCTTTGTTTTTATAAAAATAAACACTGTTACAACAGGTGTGAATGTTACCTGGCCATCTGTGAGTGGCTGCTTGGGCCCGTAGTTAAAGCTCGTCTGTGGTCTTGTCCCAGAACCTCCATGGCAATCAGGTTCCATCCACTAACGTCAGTCTTTATGCTGCTGATTAGCTCGTAAAGTGCCGGGTTTTTATTTTTAAACTCGCTCAGTGAGTTTGGGTTTTCTATGACCGTCTGAGCTAGTCTGATGGAGTCCTTTGGTGGAATATGGCTCGTGTTAAGTGGTGTGGTGTTCTTACTGGACCTCCGAACACTCACAACACTGACCAGAGAGAACGAGAATCAGCGACAATTTGAAAGAATGAAATTAGCATGACATCTGCTTATTTAAACTCGTAAATTACAGCAATTAGATTCTTACCTTTTATATTCACCAACAAAACCAAGATGGTACATTTTGATGAGGATTTGTTCGCCACTTCTGATGAATTTAACACTCTGTAAGTATTTCTGCATTGCAACGTCTGCCTTCTTTTGACTTCCTCCAGTGATGCTGTATTTTCCAGGGTTTTTGTGACAGAAGTCGTATCCTCTCTGGAGAATAAGCTGGGGTGTGTACGTTTCAAGGTTTGTCTGGATCTAGTGAGAAATTACAAGTCTGAGATTAAACATAATCCTGATCATCTCTTGTCACATGCAGATGACTGAGTAACACTGTTCACTGATTGGTCAGGAAACAGATACTCATCCATCCATTTTCTGTACCACTTACTCTACACAGGGTTGGGGGAACTTTGTGTATTCTAGCTGAAGACAGTTAGGGTATGTCGAAAAACTCTGAGCGTATTTTTTCCCTCAACTTAAAAAATCATTTCAAAATCATCCTACATCACTGCAGAAGTACCGACTCAGTCTTTGCAAAGTGAACATGCAAAGAAGATCAAACACCCTTAATAAAAAAGGTAAAACAGTGATATAAGGGAATATAATGAGACAAGACGAGCGTTTGACATTAAAAAGTATATAAATTGTATTTTTAATGAAAATAACAGATCATTTTGGTAGATAAGACCCTTCTTACTCGGCTGGGATCATTTACAACCGCATTTGGGATCATTTGAAGATCATTATAAATTGCATTTTGGAAGTTTAAACTCGGGGCACCATAGCAGTCCATTATATGGAGAAAAAAATCCAGAAATTCTTTCCTTAAAAAACCTAATTTCTTTAAGACTGAAGAAAGAAAGACATGAACATCTTTGATGACAAGGGGGTAAGTACATTATTTGTAAACTGTTGTTCTGGAAGTGGGCTTCTCCTTTAACTTTGGGGTGGTCAAAATAACCAGTTTAAAAAATAACCCAGTATTGATTATTTTTCTATAACAGCACCCCCTGGGCTGGTTAATAAACCACATTTTCAGCTCATATATTTTCCAAAAAGGTAACCTGGTGATAAACTTCCATAGTAGTAACGGAATCTTAGCGAATTTCCCTCGGAAATGAACAAAATTATCTGTCAGTTGATCGGTCTGTCTTTCTGTTTGAGAAACAGCCATGAACAGATTTGGAATAAAATCTGTCACTCAGAAGGCGCACACATTGTCACATAAAAAAACTAAGTTTACTCACCTCATTTTTCACTTTGTTTTGTAGCATCAAAGCTTCCTTCTTTAGGTCCTTTGTCTCGCTGCCAGTTGCCTGTGCTACAGCATGATAAAGAGTGTTCTGATCATTCGAGTTAACGCTGACTATTCTGCCATCATCCTGTACGATGTCAAACCGGCCGCTGTACAGCTGTGTATCAGCTCTGTTTTTAAAATTAAAAGGAACTACAATCAGTACACAAAGTTCACAAGCATTAACACTGAAATTTATTTTTTTTATGTAAAATATATAATGCTCCAATGATTAGTCTTACTGTGATGGATGCTTGGCTTTTGCAGCTTTGGTTAATCTCAATTTTATATCTCCTGCTGATTTGTTGGTTCCTGGGTAACGTTCCACAGTGAGCTGTTTTCCATTTTCATCAATGACACTGAGTTCAATTCCTTTTCCATTGAGCAGGTTGCTCTTTGTGAGCACGTAGACATCGAGGGCTGTTGTAGGCTGATTGTCTTTGCACATATCTTCTGTATACTGCATCAGATTTGATTTGTCTTCATCTGACAGCTGTTCCACTTCCTTGTGGCTTGCAGATCTCTTGTTGTGTTTTCCCCTCTGGTCATCAAAGAAACGCTGGGTTTTATGTCTGTGCATGATGTTGTCCATCGCCTTTTGTGTAGAACTGCTCAATTGACTCTTAAATGTGCTTGTCATTAAAGAAGTCATATGTTCAGAACAGGAGCTGATGAATTGCTCAGACACATTCTGGGCGATAGTCTGTAGAATTTCTTTTTTAAGGCGCTGTACATCTGGTAAATGGTGTCGTCCATCTTGGTCATACTTGGTCATTTCCTTCTGAAGCTCACTGATGCTCTCCAGTAATTCAGGAACAAATTTCTGATCTATTATCTCCTTTGTTGGTATGGCACCCAGTATTTGAACAAGAGATGCTGAGTACTCAGCTACTTTCAGAGCCAGCTTTGCCATTTCATAAACTCCTGACCATTTTGCTTTATTCATAAGCTCTTCTGCTGCTTCACACACCTCAGAGAGTTTGCTGATAACGTCTTGTGCTGTGGTACAATCCAGTATGAGGTGAGGAATGATCTCTTCACAGAGCATACCAACTAATTTTTTAACTTGCTTCTCATAATTCTGGTCAATCTTGAAATTCTCTTTTTCCAGTGCAGCTTTCGGAATCCCTGAGCTGACAAACTCCACAAGAGTCTGATCCAGTTTACTGCTCTGCTTCACTGATGAAGTAACATCATTCTCAAAGCTGCTTTGTAAAATCTTCTTAAAGACTTCCTGAAGGGCTGTATCTATCGCATAGTTCATGGCAGTGAGCACAGACTTTTTCCCGATTTCCTGAACAGCATATTTAGTTGCAAATTTGAAGTTCTGTTTGAGCGCTGTTGAAGAGGTCATGTTTTTCATTGCAGACTTAAAAGATTCCTTACTGACGGAAGATAAACTTGACTGAACGCCTCCTTTGAATGAAGTAAACATTGCCTTTCCTGATTTGATGAAATCAGATGCAACAGAAGAAAAAGACTTTGTGCCATTAAGAAGACTTTTTGTCACTTTAAACACTGAGGTAACTGCTTTCTTGATAATGCTAAAACCAGCTGTTATCAAAGAAATCCCAATGCTGATACTCTTAGATATTGCCCATGATACCCAATCGAATGTGCCCTTTATCATCCCCTCTATTCCACTGATCATGTCAGACACTCCTTCTGAAATCAGGCCCAATCCAAACTGGCTGGCTGTTCCAAATGTCAGTGCACAAACAAGAACCCCAGCAAGAACCTGCACCACCCCGATGATGAAACATATCAAAGCATCTATGCAAAACCTAGGCTTCTTTTTTACCTCAAAAACAACACCAAGGCCATAGTCATATAACGATCTGAGCTCATTAGTGATGATGAAGTTCTTTTCTTCAGACAGTGTGTAGACTGAACACTCTTCTGTAATGGCGCCACTGTTGTCTTTTTCCAGCTCTTTAAGTTTAATCAGTGCATTATCGATGTACATCTTCCAAGACTTAAATATGTTCATTCTGGCCTCCATTTGACTCTGAAAGTTGTTGTTGCTTGTGTTGTGATCTTTGCTTCCAGTGACTGATAAGTTACATGATACCATTGTGTTTGAGACTTCTGAGATGTAGACATCAATGCATTTCTTTGCGTCTTCCAGCAGGTTCATAGCTTCTGCTTTATAGTTACCTTCATTGAGGTTAATAGTGATGTACGCCTGGTTATAGAGTGCCACAGCCCTGTAGTGTGGGTCAGAGTTTGCAACTTTTTGCCAATAGGATTTAGCTCCATAATCACTGCTGGATTTTTCACGGCAGTGTAGATCAGTTCTAGCAATTGCCTGTTTGACGTGATCATAAAAATTATCACATTCTCCTCGCAGCAGCTTTCCACTTGTTTCATTTATTGTCCTGATAAGGTCTGCTTCAAGTTGTCCGAAGTCATCATGCCTATTGATGTGATCCTCATGAAGGGTTAACCACAAGGCCCAAGATTCTTTCAGAGCATTGATAGCAGGCTGATAATCAAACTTTGGCTGATGATGTTTAAAGCAATCAGGAATATTTTCGAGCTGCATTTGCATGGGGTCCAGTTTTTCTTTCCCAGAGTAATGCCCATCAAAGTCCTTCAACAATTTACAAAATGTGGAGAATAGATTTTCCTTTAGGTTTATTTCAACCAGCTCATCACTTTCCATGTCATGTATTCGTTTAATTTCATAATCCTCTCTTAGCTTTCGCATGATTTCTACAGACTGACTTTGGTAAGCAGGTGCGAGATGTTCACTGTTCAAAACCATCTGGACCATCCCAGGATTGCCTTTTCGAGACGTACGACCAAATATTTGCTTCTCCACTCTTCGGTTGTGTGGAAAGTGAGTAAGAAGGACAAAAAGACCACCACGCTTATTCACACTTTCATCAACCTTTATGTCTGTCCCCCGTCCTCCAAGGTTTGTAGCAATGATGATTCTGCCTGCACAGAATTTCTCTCTTTCAATGTTGTGCTTCTCACTGATCGTGTACAGAGTAATCTGTTCTGCCTTAAATCTGCCTTCATCTTGTATTTTCTTGTATAATTCATCTGCTGTTTTAACATCTTCACAAATTACCAGGACAACTTGTCCTCTCTCTGCTACTTTCCATGAAGTTTCACAAATAGTTTGGATCCACTTGTGATTCCCATCTTTCACCTGGATGACTGGTAGCTCCACCACCCTTTTTTGGCGATGTGCAGGTACAATGTAGCTTGTTGCCTTATAATGTCTTGCCAGAAAGTCCTGATCTGCTTTACCTCCTAATGTACCAGAAACACCAAATATACCGCTCCCGCTGACATACCTTTTGAAGTAATGGAAATTTGACATGTAATTTGTCACACTGGATATCGGTGAAATCGCAAGCTGGTGCTTGAACTCTAAAAATTGTTGCAGACCATTACCCCACTTCTTGTTTTTCTCCAGCACACCACTGGCTTTGAAGTCAACCGGAATTACTGCATTATACTTGCCTCTGTCTTGACTGTTGGTGACGTCTCTTTCAGCAGCTGGTGAGGTGTCAATCATGTATTCTCTGCCACACGTCATCTCAACAGCCTTTAGCGCATTCTCGACAAACACCGGTAACTGATTCTCAACGTAGCTTTTCAAGAAAACAGGAATGATGATGAATTTGTCGGATTCTTTGGCTGTCTGGAGGTTATCTGAGTATTTGATAGATGACTTTATTGTTCTTACAGTTGCATCAATGAGCGATTTCTCAGATATGATTTCACATGCCAGTCCTCCTTCCAGCAGTAGCATTTCTACTTTCAGGTCGCCTTGTTTTTCCTGAGCTTCAATACATGTAGCTTTCTTGTTCTCTAACGAATAGCACTTAAACACTACACTGTTTTCCAAGACCTCCTCAAATATTCTCAGGAGATCGCACTGTTGTGAAACTCCAAGTTTTTTCATAACTTCAGACAGTGCTTTGGACATACTGTCCTCATTCCCATCACCTTCATTTTCTACCTTACTCTCAGCTTGATGTATCATTTCAATATCTTCATGGGTGTAGAGTCCCAAAGTCACTCCGGGTGACAAGATCTCATTTGCAGAAAAGTTGTCTGATGTTTCCAGTCCCATGACGGCTGCCGTGGCAGCTTTATGAAAGTATTGTATCCTTGTCGCCCATTTTACCTCTCCCGTTTCAAGCATTTCAATTGGTTGGCAACTAGATATCATGGCCCATATGTTGGAAAGCACTTGTTCCACATGCCTAAATCCACTAGATTCATGGGACAAAAATGTTACTTGAACTCCATTGTCCAAGGTCATGTAGTCTACTTCATCCACTATTACAAGCTCAAACTGCCTTGTATCGCGAGTAGTCCTCTTCTCAAATTCTTGTTTAAGTGTGTCTGCTGCAAAGGCTCCCACTGTGCCGTATACTATTTGTTGCCTGTAAGCATCTTTAAGACGTTCTTCTTGTTTTTCTGTTGAATAGGAACTTGAGTAACATGGGGGTACTACAGATGAGGTGACACCAAACATTTCAAAAAACTTTTCCCACTCTTCTTGGTCTCTCCGGGCGAGAACCGGAGAACTTGTAACAATGTCTACTTTTGTTCCACGAATGGCCAGAATTGTTGCAAACATGGCTAAGATACAGGACTTGCCCTCACCTGTGCCAATCTCTAGAAGACATCCCTTATTTTCTGTTACCTGTGCCAGGAGGAGCAAAAGCAAAGATGCTAGTTGTGTAAGTCTTGGAAAATAACCTTCAATCTTCATATTGTCTTTTGTGATAATTGTTGAGCAGTCTTGCACCGCTATTGACATTCCAATTAATATGTCCTTCAAAAGGTTGACATCTAGGTTTGTGAAATTAAGAGATCTTATCTTTCCTTTCAATTCAGCAATTTGTTCCTTGGTAAGGTCCTCCAGTTGATATTTTGGAAGTTCCAACTCCATGTATTTGAGCACATCTTTCAGCAGCACCAAGACTTTCTCTGGGCAGTTTGTTTCACAAAGTTCCTTCACAAGTGTATCAGCATCTTTTTCCTTGTCATTTTTTATTTGTTCTTGAAGAAAGTTTAAAGGGTTTTCTTTCATGAAAGCAGAGAGTACGAGGATGCATTCCAGGTGGTAGGTTTGTGCTGTGTGGAGAACTGAATCGAGCTGATGGCATTTGATAGCTGGACTTCTGCAAAGTAAGAGCATTATTTCTGTTGGTGTCCAGATTCTG